>JAUMJL010000928.1:0-18129 GCA_033558185.1 Dromococcyx pavoninus
TGTGTTCGCTGCTGCCTCAGGCATCGTTTCCCACCCCGAACACCGCTTTCTAAACCTGCAATCTCATTTTTTAGCCCTAAAAATCCCTTCTTTACGCTCTGACTGTCCCGCTCTGCCCCGCGCTGGTGGCGCCACAGGATAAAAAGGATCTGAAGCTACCGGAGAGCGTCGAGAGGAGGCCACGAAGTGAAAGCTTTAGAGGGGAAGTTGTGTGAGGAGCAGCGAAGTCACTTGGGCTGTTCAGAAGAGGAGCTCGAGGGGAGGAAACCTCATCCTGGTCTTCAGCTTCCTCACACGAAGAGGAGGAAGAGCAGGCGCTGAGCTCTTCTCTCTGGTGACCAATGAAGGAGCCGAGGGAACGGCAGGAAAACGTCAAAGGAGGGTTAGGTTGGACATTAGGAGAAGGTTCCTCCCCCAGAGGGTGGTGGAGCCCTGGCACAGCTCCCCAGGGAAGCAGCCACCAACCCTGACCGTATTCCAGGAGCGTTCTGCCGAGGCCCTCAGCCCCGCGATGTAAACGTTGGGGTCGTCCTGTCTCGGTGGTCCTCGCGGGTCCCTCCCGGCTCAGCCCATTCCGTTACCGTTCCCTCTCCACCAACTCCTGGTGGTTCCACCTCGAAGCCCGGGAGAAGCCACCAGGACGCCGCGTCCAAGAGCCCGATAGCTCAGTCGGCAGAGCATCAGACTTTTAATCTGAGGGTCCAGGGTTCAAGTCCCTGTTCGGGCGAATCCCGTTTTCTTTCCAGGGGGTCCTTTTGCTGTGTCCTTCCCCCCCCCCACCCCAGGGTCCCCTTTGCCCTCCCCCCCCCCCCCCCGCACCCTCTTTTGGAGCTTGCGGGGGGGGGCGGAGGGTGTGGGGTGCTGCGGGGTTCCGGGGGTCCCCGCCGGTCCCATGGTGTAATGGTGAGCACTCTGGACTCTGAATCCAGCGATCCGAGTTCGAGTCTCGGTGGGACCTGCCCGAGCGGTTGCTCTTTTGGGGTCTCTTTTGTCACCTCCCACCCTGTGACACCCCCACCCCGTGGCCCCACAGGTCACCCTGTACCCCCCCCCGTGTCCCCCTCACCCTGTGTCCCCCCCCCCCGTCACCCTGTGTCCCCTCCCTCACACTGTGACTCCCCCAGGTCACCCTGTGCCCCCCCCCCCCGTGTCTACCCCCACCCTGTGCCCCCCCCCTCGTGTCCCTCCCTCACCCTTTGTCCCCCCGTCACCCTGTGCCCCCTCTGTGTCTCCCCCCTCACCCTCTGGGTCCCCACGTGTCACTCTCTGCCCCCCCCCCCGTGTCCCTTCCCACCCTCTGTGTCTCCTGCCCCAAGACCCCCCCTCCCCACACCCCCTCCCTCAAATATCTTGGAGATGTTTGGGGTCATTTAGAGACGTTTGGGGCCTTTTGGAGGTGTTTGGGGTCTCTTGGAGATGTTTGGGGGTCTCTTGGATCACCATCACCTCCTCCACCTCTTCCACCTCCACCACTTCCACCTCTTCCTCCACCACCACCTCCACCACCTCCTCCACCTCCTCCACCTCCATCTCCACCACCATCTCCAGCACCACCTCCATCTCCACCTCCACCTTCTCCACCTCCACCACCTCCACCACCGTCCACCACCCCCCTGCTGCCCAGGAACATTGGCCAAGCCGGGTCCAAAAGTCCACACCAGGTGGACCTTGACCACCTCCACCTCCGGGAACATTGGCCGAGCCGGGGGCCGAGGTCCACGCGTGGTGGACCTTGACCCTCCTCCTCCAATCGCTGAGGATGGCGGCGTTGGTGGCCACCGCGGTGGCCGGGTTGGCTGTGCTGCTCCTGCTGGTGACGCCGGCGCTGGTGACATCTCGCTTGGCCCCTTTCTTCTGGGTGGACCTGGTGACCTTCTTGGCCTTGGCGCGCTCGGCGTGGAGGTGCCGCAGGAGGTTGAACCGTCGACCACCCATCGGCCTCCTCGAGGTCTTCCAAGACCACGCGAGGCGACGGCCGGGGCGACCTCTTCTCCTCTTCCAGGATGAGGTCCTCACCTACGGGGACGTGGACCGGAGGAGCAACCAAGCCGCCAGGGTCTTCTCCGAGGTCCTGGAGGTCCCGGTGGGTGGGACGGTCGCCGTCTTCTTGCCCAACGAACCCTCTTACGTCTGGACCTGGTTGGCTTTGGCCAAGTTGGGTTGTCCCATGGCTTGTCTCAACTGCAACGCCAGGGGCCAAGCCCTGAGGCACGCGGTGGAGGCGGCCGGGGCCACCACGGTGCTGAGCACACGTGGTGAGTGGGGACAACCTGGGTGGGGTGGGGGCTCTCCGTGGGGTCCCACACGTGGTGGAGTCTCCCCATGGGTTCTACAGGTGGTGGGGTCTCTCCATGGGTCACACTTGGTGCCCACCTGAGATCCTCAGGGCACCTCTCCATGATTCCTGGGGTTTCCATCTGGTCCAAGTGCCCATTTGAGGGGCTCTTGGTGTTCACCTGAGGTCCCTGGAGTCCCCATCCGTGACTCCTGGTGTCCCCATCTCATCCAGGTGCTCACTGCATTCCTCCTTGTCCCATTGGGTTCCTCCTTGACCCTTGGGTTCCTCCTTGACCCATTGTGTTCCCCTTTGACCCCTTGTCCCGTTGGGTTCCTCCTTGATCTATTGGATTCTTCCTTGACCCATTGGGTTCCTCTTTGACCCATTGGGTTCCTCTTTGACCCGTTGGGTTCCTCATTGATCCATTGGGTTCCTCCTTGGTCTATTGGATTCCTCCTTGACCCGTTGGGTTCCTCCATGACTCTTTGGGTTCCTCCATGACTCTTTGGGTTTCTCCTTGACCCATTGGGTTTCTCCTTGACCCATTGGGTTTCTCCTTGACCCTTTGACCCCTTGGGTTCCTCATTGACCCATTGGGTTCCTCCTTGACCCTTTGACCCACTGGCTTCCTCCTTGACCCGTTGGGTTCCTCATGTGGACGTTGATCCACCAGGACCTCCGCCCCCCCAGATCCATGTCCCCCTCTGCCCCACAGAGCTCCAGACGGCCATCGAGGAGGTCCTACCAAGCCTCCAGAGCGACGGCGTCCGTGTCTTCTACCTGAGCTCCACCTCTCCCACGCCGGGCGTGGAGGCCCTGCTCCCGGCCATCGAGGTGGCCTCTGATGACCCCATTCCTTCCCACCACCGCGCCGGTGTCACCCCCGACTCCAAGGCCATCTATATCTACACCTCCGGCACCACCGGTGAGGCAGGAGGACCTTGGAGAACCTTCTCTCCTGGGAGAGGGGAGGCTTGGGAGGGGTTGGGTGCGATGGGTGGGATGGGAAAGGAGGTTGGAGGGGGCTCATGGAGGCCTTGCTCCATCTCCCAACCACTGTGGGTCCACCTGGGCTCCTCCTGGATGGGTCCATGCAAGGGCTGGGGATCTCCAAGGATGGAGGTTCACCAGGTCCCTGGGTCTCTCCTTGGTGGGATGGGGTGGGACCTCCCTTTCTGAGCCCCAAACCCAAACCAGATCCCACAGAGACCCATCAGGATGAGGTTCCTCACGGTTCCTCCCACCTGGAGGCCTTGAGGGATGGAGATCCACCACATCCCTGGGTCTGTCCTTGGTAGGACCTCCCTCATCCAACCCTGAATCCAAACCAGATCCCACAGTGACCCATCTGGATGAGGTTCCTCATGGTTCCTCCCACCTGGAAACTTCTAGAGTTGGAGATCCACCACGTCCCTGGGTCTCTCCTTGGTGGGATGGGGTGGGACCTCCCTCATTGAGCCCCAAAACCCAAAGCAGATCCCACAGAGACCCATCAGGATGAGGTTCCTCGTGGTTCCTCCCACCAGGAGGCCTCGAGGGATGGAGATCCACCACGTCCCTGGGTCTCTCCTTGGTGGGACCTCCCTCCCTGAGCCCCAAACCCAAACCAGATCCCACAGTGACCCATCTGGATGAGGTTCCTCATGGTTCCTCCCACCAGGAAACCCCTTGAGGGATGGAGATCCACCAGGTCCTTGGCTCTGTCCTTATAAGAATGGGGTGGGACCTCCCTCCCTGAGCCCCCAACCCAATCCAGATCCCACACAGACCCATCAAGCCAAGGTTCCTCCACCCAATCCCGGAGCCCCACCACCCCTTAGAGAGGGTTCTGCCCACCCATCCCACCACCAGGGTGGTCCCTTCCCACCCGTGGACCTCCGAGGAGGTCTGAAGCGTCCTCCACCTCCTCAAGGGTTGCCCAAGGCGGCGGTGATCACGGAGATGAAGCTGCTCCTGGTGGCCAACCTGGCGCGGGTGTGCGGGCTGCGGTGGGACGACGTCGTCTACACCACGCTGCCCCTCTACCACTCGGCCGGGCTCCTCGTGGGGCTCGGGGGGTGTCTGGAGGTCGGTAGGTGACCACCCCCAGGAGATGGGTGGGTGGGTGGGGAGGAGGAGGGATGGGTGGAGGGGTGGGTGGGTGGAGATTCCAGGTGGAGGGATGGGTGGAGGAACGTTGGGAGGAGAAGGGAGGGAGGGAATGGTGGCCATGGATGGATGGGTGGAGGAACATGGGATGGAGGAAGAGATGGATGGATGGAGGAACGTTGGGAGAAGAAGAACAGAATGAAGGAATGGTGGCCATGGATGGATGGGTGGAGGAACATGGGATGGAGGAAGAGATGGATGGATGGGTGAAGGGATGGACATTCCAGATGGAGGGATGGAGGAATGCTGGGAGGAGAAGGGAGGGAAGGGTGGGCATGGAGGGATGAGGGATGGATGGATGGGATGGATGGATGGATGGGTGGGTGGAGGGATGGACATTCCAGATGGAGGGATGGGTGGGTGGGTGAATGGATGGATGGATGGATGGATGGATGGATGGATGGATGGATGGATGGATGGGTGGGTGGAGGGACATGGGGTGGGTGGGTGGAGGGATGGAGGGAGGAACATTGGATGGAGAAAGAGATGGATGGATGGATGGATGGATGGATGGATGGATGGGTGGATGGGTGGATGGACATTCCAGATGGAGGGATGGGTGGAGGGATGGAGATTCCAGGTGGATGGATGGCTGGATGGAGGAACGTTGGGAGGAGAAGAACAGAATGAAGGAATGGTGGCCATGGATGGATGAGTGGAGGAACATTGGATGGAGGAAGAGATGGATGGATGGAGGAACGTTGGGAGGAGAAGAGAATGAGGGAACAGAGGCCATGGATGGATGGATGGATGGATGGAGGAACACTGGGAGGAGAAGGGAGTGAAGGAATGGTGGCCATGGATGGATGGGTGGGTGGGTGGGTGGAGGAACATGGGATGCAGAAAGAGATGGGTGGATGGATGGAAGATTGGATGGAGGAACGTTGGGAGAAGAAGAACAGAAGGAAGGAATGGTGGGCATGGAGGGATTGAGGAACGTTGGGAGGAGAAGGGAAGGAGGGAATGGTGGCCATGGATGGATGGGTGGGTGGATGGGTGGAAGGAGGTCCCCAGCGCCCCCGCTGTCCCCGCAGGTGCCACCTGTGTCCTCAGGACCAAGTTCTCGGCGTCGCTCTTCTGGCCCGAGTGTCGCCGCTACGGGGTCTCGGTCATCCAGTACGTGGGGGAGCTCCTGCGCTACCTCTGCAACGCCCCCAAGGCAAGGGACCACCTCCACCACCAGGGACCACCTCCAGGGAGGTCCCACCACCACCTCCAGGGAGGTCCCACCACCACCACTAGAGAGGTCCCACCACCACCAGGGAACTCCGAACACCACCACCAGGTCCCACCACCACCACCACCAGGTCCCACCACCACCACCAGGTCCCACCACCACCAGGGAGGTCCCACCTCCACCACCAGGTCCCACCACCACTGGGAGGTCCCAGCACCACCAGAGAGGTCCCAACATCACTACGAGGTCCCACCACCACCAGGAGGTCCCACCACCACCAGGAGGTCCCACCACCACCACCAGGTCCCACCACCACTGGGAGGTCCCAGCACCACCAGAGAGGTCCTAACATCACTACGAGGTCCCACCACCACCAGGAGGTCCCACCACCACCAGGAGGTCCCACCACCACCAGGAGGTCCCACCACCACTAGGGAGGTCCCACCACCACTGGGATGTCCCACCACCACCACCAGGTCCCAGCACCACCGGGGAGGTCCCAGCACCACCAGAGAGGTCCCCCCACCACCACTAGGGAGGTCCCACCACCAGGGAGGTCCCACCACCACCACCAGGTCCCACCACCACTGGGAGGTCCCAGCACCACCAGAGAGGTCCCACCATCACTACGAGGTCCCACCACCACCAGGAGGTCCCACCACTAGAGAGGTCCCAGCACCACTAGAGAGGTCCCAGCACCACTGGGAGGTCCCAGCACCACCAGAGAGGACCCAGCACCACAGGGGAGGGTCCACCACCACCACGAGGTCCCACCACCACCTGGAGGTCCCACCAACAACAACAGGTCCCACCACCACTGGGAGGTCCCAGCACCACCAGAGAGGTCCCACCATCACTACGAGGTCCCACCACTAGAGAGGTACCACCACCACCTGGAGGTCTCACCACTACCGGGAGGTGCCACCACCACCTGGAGGTCCCATCAGCACCAGGTCCCACCACCACCCGGGAGGTCCCACCACCACCACCAGGTCCCACTACCACCATGGAGGCCCCACAACCTGGAGGTCCCAGCACCACCAGAGAGGTCCCAGCACCACCAGAGAGGTCCCACCACCACCACGAGGTCCCACCACCACCAGGGAGACACCACCACCACCATTCAGACCCCACCACCTGGAGGTCCCACCACCACAGGGGAGGTCCCACCACCACCTGGAGGTCCCACCACTAGAGAGATCTCACCACCATGGAGGTCCCACCACCTGGAGGTCCCACCCGGGGCTGGTGGGGTCCCCCCGAGGTCCACCTGGAGGTGTTTCCCCCCCCCACCCAGGTGACCTCCCCACCCTTCAGGTCGTCGGGGAGAAGGAGCACGGGGTGAGGATGGCCCTGGGCAACGGCTTGAGGGCGGAGGTGTGGAAGGAGTTTCTCCACCGCTTCGGTCCCATCTCCATCCGGGAGTTCTACGGAGCCACCGAGGGCAACGCCGGCTTCGTCAACTTCACCGGGAAGGTCGGAGCCGTGGGGAGGGCCAACGTCTTCCTCAAGGTGAGGAGAGGTGGGGTGGGAGGACCAAGGGGTCCCTCAAGGTGAGGAAGATGGGTGGAGGCCAAGGGGTTCCTCAAAGTGATGGTGGTGGTGACCCCAAGGTGATGGTGGTGAAGGGAGAGCCAAGGGGTTCCTCAAGGAGATGAAGATGGGGGGAAGTCAATGGGTTCCTCAAGGTGATGGTGGTGGTGGGAGCCAAGGTGTTCCTCAAGGTGATGAGGATGGTGACCCCAGGGTGATGAAGATGGGTGGAGGCCAAGGGGTTCCTCAAGGTGATGGTGGTGGTGGTGGGAGCCAAGGGCTTCCTCAAAGTCATGGTGGTGGTGGCCCCAAGGTGATGGTGGTGAAGGGAGAGCCAAGGTGTTCCTCAAGGTGATGAGGATGGTGACCCCAGGGTGATGAAGATGGGTGGAGTCCAAGGGGTTCCTCAAGGTGATGGTGGTGGTGACCCCAAGGTGATGGTGAAGGAAGGGGAGCCAAGGGGTTCCTCAAGGAGATGAAGATGGGGGGAAGTCAAGGGGTTCCTCAAGGTGATGTTGATGGAGGGGAAGTCAATGGGTTCCTCAAAGAGATGGTGGTGGTGGGGAAGACCAAGGGGTTCCTCAGGGTGAGGGTGGGATGGGGTGGGAGGGCCAAGGGGTTCCTCAAGGTGATGGTGGTGGTGGGGAAGGCCAAGGGGTTCCTCAGGGTGATGGTGGTGGTGGCCCCAGGGTGATGAGAATGGGGGGAGAGCCAAGATGTTCCTCAAGGTGATGATGAAGGTGACCCCAGGGTGATGAAGATGGGTGGAGGCCAAGGGGTTCCTCAAGGTGATGGTGGTGGAGGGGTTGTCAAGAGGTTCCTCAAGGTGATGAGGATGGTGACCCCAAGGTGATGAAGATGGGTGGGAGGGCCAAGGTGTTCCTCAAGGAGATGATGATGGTGACCCCAAGGTGATGAAGACGGCAGAGGGAGTCCAGCACCACCCCCCCCCCCCCAAGCTGGGCCGGTGCCAAGGCCAGGGACCTCCACCACCACCTCCTCCTGGTGGTGGCCAAGGGTGACCTCCCTGGGGAAGCCAACGCTGCCCTTGGGGTCCAGCTGATGGAACAGGAGGACCTCCAAGACCCATAAGGAGTCTCCTCTACCCCCTTGGCCACCGTTGACTCAACAGTGTTGACCCAAAGTCTACTTTGAGTGTCCACAGGGACCTGGAGATCTCCATCAGCCCAAGAAAAGCCCCCTTTGGGTGGTCCCTTCTCGGTCTCCCAACCCAACCATGCGTTGACCAAAAGGATCCCACTGGAGGAGAAGTCCTTCTGGTTCCTCTCCATCCCACGTTTCTCCTCCACCAAACCCCTCGTGGTCTTCTCCTCCAGCGTTTCACCCCCTTTGAGCTCATCAAGTACAACGTGGAGAAGGACCAACCCGAACGGGACGAGCGAGGGCTCTGCGTCCCCGTCCACCCTGGTGAGGAGGAACCTTCTGGAGACCTTCTGGGGGGGGGGGGGGGGGGGGAGAGGAGGGACCACGTTGAGACCCATCTTTGGGCTTCCTGGTGGCCTCTTGGACCACGTTGAGGACCCATCTTTGGGGCTTCCTGGTGGCCACTCAACTCAAGTTGAGGACCCATCTTTGGGGCTTCCTGGTGGCCACTCAACCCACATTAAGGACCCATCTTTGGGCTTCCTGGTGGTCTCTTGGACCACGTTGAGGACCCATCTTTGGGCTTCCTGGTGGCCTCTTGGACCACGTTGAGGATCCATCTTTGGGGCTTCCTGGTGGCATCTTGGACCACGTTGAGGACCCATCTTTGGGCTTCCTGGTGGCCTCTTGGACCACGTTGAGGACCCATCTTTGGGCTTCCTGGTGGCCTCTTGGACCACATTGAGGATCCATCTTTGGGGCTTCCTGGTGGCCACTCAACCCACATTAAGGACCCATCTTTGGGCTTCCTGGTGGCCACTTGGACCACGTTGAGGACCCATCTTTGGGGCTTCCTGGTGGCCTCTTGGACTACATTGAGGACCCTTCTTTGGGCTTCCTGGTGGCCTCCTGGACCCCGTTGAGGAACCCCCCTCAGAGATAGAGGAACGTCCTTGATGGGACGTGGAGAAGGAGGTTCCAGAGGGTTGGAGGGGACGTTCCAGAAGGTTGGAGGTGACATCTCCCAAGTGGAGGTGACCCTTGAGCAACCTCCACCTCTTCCTTTCCCACCTGGAAGGTGAGACAGGGCTTCTGGTCATCAAAATCACCAAGAACACCCCCTTCCACGGCTACGCCGGAGACTCCCAGAAGACCGAGAAGAAGGTCTTGAGGGACGTCTTGGTCAAAGGGGACTCCTACTTCAACAGCGGTGACCTCCTCATGATGGACCACGAGAGGTTCCTCTACTTCCAGGACCGTGTCGGAGACACCTTCCGGTAAACTCGGAGCTTCTCAGGTCTTGGGTGGGCAAAAGTCACCTTCTGGACCCACCCTGAAAGCTCCACCCTTTGCTCTTCCACAGTTGGAAAGGGGAGAACGTGGCCACGACGGAGGTGGAGGCCACCCTGGCCATGGTGGACTTCATCCAGGAGGTCAACGTTTACGGAGTCGCTGTGCCGGGTGAGAATTGGGTGGTGGTGGGTTGGAGCCAAAGAGGAACCTGGTGGGTTTCATCCTCAACGTGGGTTGAGAGGCCACCAGGAAGCCCCAAAGATGGGTCCTCAATGTGGGTTGAGTGGCCACCAGGAAGCCCAAAGATGGGTCCTGAACGTGGTCCAAGAGGCCATCAGGAAGCCCCAAAGAAGGGTCCTCAATATGGGTTGAGTGGCCACCAAGAAGCCCCAAAGATGGGTCCTCAAGGTGGTCCAAGAGGCCATCAGGAAGCCCCAAAGATGGGTCCTCAATGTGGGTTGAGAGGCCACCAAGAAGCCCCAAAGATGGGTCCTCAAGGTGGTCCAAGAGGCCATCAGGAAGCCCCAAAGATGGGTCCTCAATGTGGGTTGAGATGCCACCAAGAAGCCCCAAAGATGGGTCCTCAAGGTGGTCCAAGAGGCCACCAGGAAGGTTTAAAGGGGAACCTGGTTGCCCAAACGAAGTGGCTGACGTAGTTTTGGGCATCAACGTTGACCTGAGATGGTCCAAGTGGCCACCAAGAAGACCAAAAGGACCTTGGTAATGCAAAAACACCACCTGGTGGTGTTCTGGGCACCAGAGGGGTCTTCTTGGAGGTCCAAGTGGCCACCAAGAAGCCCAGACTGGGACTTGGTGATGGAAAAGCACCACCTGGTGATACTTTGGGCCCCAGAGATGTCTCCTTGGAGGTCCAAGAGACCACCAGGAAGGTTTAAAGGGGAACTTGGTTGCCCAAATGAAGTGGCCGACGTAGTTTTGGGCATCAACGTTGACCTGAGATGGTCCAAGTGGCCACCAAGAAGCCCAAACCGGGGCTTGGTGATGGAAAAGCACCACCTTGGTGATATTTTGGGCCCCAAAGAGGTCTCCTTGGAGGTCCTGGTGGCCCTCGAGGAGACTGAAGGTGGTCTCGGCGCCAGGGTGCGAGGGGAGGTGTGGGATGGCCACCATCCGCCTGAGGGCCGGGACAACCTTCTCCGGAGAGGTCCTCTACGCCTTCACTGGGGCCTCCCTGCCCCCCTACGCCGCCCCCCGCTTCGTCCGCATCCAGGTGGGTGCTGCCACCTCCTCCTGGGGTGGCTCCTTGGGCGGGGTGGGGGTTGGAAGGGTCCTTCACCCCTCCTGGTGGTGCCACCGCTTGGGGGATCCCTGGGGGTCTTCTGAGCCCAAAGGGTCTTCTCCGGCCACGCCGGATCCCAGCGGGACCACAACGGGAACCGACGGCTCCGCGGCCACGGCCTCAGCCCGGGGAACCCTGTCCAGATCCCTGTCCAGATCCCTCAGCCCGGGGATCCCTGTCCAGGTCCCTCAGCCCATGGATCCCTCTCAAGATCCCTCAGAGGAGCTTTGGCCCATGGATCCCTCTCCAGGTCCCTCAGCCCATGGATCCCTCTCCAGATCCCTCAGCCCATGGACCCCTCTCCATGTCCCCCAGAGGAGCTTTGGCCCATGGATCCCTTTCCAGATCCCTCAGTAGTCTTGGCCCACAGATCCCTTTCCAGATCCCTCAGCTCAGGGAACCCTCTCCAGGTCCCTCAGAGGAGCTTTGGCCCAAGGGTCCCTTTACAGATCCCTCTGTCAAGTCTTGGCCCATGGATCTCTCTCCAGATCCCTCAGCCCATGGATCCCTGTCCAGGTCCCTCAGAGGAGATTTGGCCCATGGGTCCCTTTCCAGATCCCTCAGTAGAGTCTTGGCCCACAGATCCCTGGTCAGATCCATCAGGCCACGGATCCCTCTCCAGATCCCTCAGAGGAGCTTTGGCCCACGGATCCCTCTGCAGATCCCTCTCCATGTCCCTTAGCCCATGGATACCTCTCCAGGTCACTCAGAGGAGATTTAGCCCATGGGTCTCTTTCCAGATCCCTCAGTAGAGTCTTGGCCCACGGATCCCTGGTCAGATCCCTCAGTCCAGGGATTCCTCTCCAGATCCCTCAGGCCAGGGAACCCTCTCCAGGTCCCTCAGCCCATGGATCCCCGTCCAGGTCCCTCAGAGGAGCTTTGGCCCATGGGTCCCTCAGTAGTCCTGGCCCACAGATCCCTTTCCAGATCCCTCTCCAGGTCCCTCAGCCCACGGATCCCTCTCCAGATCCCTCAGAGGAGCTTTGGCCTATGGATCCCTCTCCAGGTCCCTCTGTCAAGTCTTGGCCCATGGATCCCTCTCCAGATCCCTCAGAGGAGCTTTGGCCTATGGATCCCTCTCCAGGTCCCTCTCCCCACTGATCCCTCTCCAGATCCCTCAGCTCAGGGAACCTTCTCCAGGTCCCTCAGAGGAGATTTGGCCCATGGATCCCTCTCCAGATCCCTCTGTCAAGTCTTGGCCCATGGATCCCTCTCCCGATCCCTCAGCCCATGGATCCCTGTCCAGGTCCCTCTCCCCACTGATTCCCTCTCCAGATCCCTCAGCCCATAGACCCCTCTCCATGTCCCTCAGAGGAGCTTTGGCCCATGGATCCCTTTCCAGATCCCTCAGTAGAGTCTTGGCCCACGGATCCCTGGTCAGATCCCTCAGCCCAGGGATTTCCTCTCCAGATCCCTCAGGCCAGGGAACCCTCTCCAGGTCCCTC
This sequence comes from Dromococcyx pavoninus, assembly GCA_033558185.1. NCBI lineage: Eukaryota > Metazoa > Chordata > Aves > Cuculiformes > Neomorphidae > Dromococcyx > Dromococcyx pavoninus. Next base: position 12,279 of record JAUMJL010000928.1, read on the forward strand.
AGAGGAGCTTTGGCCCATGGATCCCTTTCCAGATCCCTCAGCCCAGGGATCCCTCTCCAGGTCCCGATCCCTCAGCCCGGAGATCCCTAACCAGATCCCTCTGTCAAGTCTTGGCCCATGGATCCCTCTCCAGGTTTTCTCCCTCCTCCTCCGCCAGCAGCCGCCCCCAACAGCACCCAAACCCCCAACAGCACCCAATCCCCCTCCCCAGGACACCCTGGAGACCACCGGGACCTTCAAGCAGTGCAAGAACCACCTGGTCAAGGAAGGCTTCGACCCCAAGGTCATCCGGGACCCCCTCTTCTTCCGGGACGAGCGCCGGAAGTCCTACATCCCCCTGGATTCCGACATCTACTCGGCCATCCTGGACCAGAAGCTCAACCTCTAGGAGATGCCACCTCCCCCAGGGTCAATTTGGGGCTAAACCAGGTGGATTTGGGGCTTCCTTTGGAGAACCTCGAGGTGGAAATTAAAAAACCCTCATCATTCCCATCCTTTTGAGTCCATTCTTGGCCGTTCTTCCATGACCGGAGTCAACTGGAAGAGGCAACTGGGGGTCCCAAAGCCTCCCAAGGGATGGGAACGTTGGCTCCACGTTGACCTCTCACTCCACAGATCCCTCTCCAGATCCCTCAGCCCGTGGATTCCTCTCCAGATCCAAAACCTCCTTCTCCTCCCACCCAGAGCTCCTCCAGCCCCTTTTGGCTCCTCAATCCTCTTCCACCTGGGAAAAGCAACCCCGGGAAGGTCCTCCTTGACATTCCAAAGCCATCCTGAAGCCTCCAGCTCCTTCTGAGCTGGTTGAGGTCAGGAGGAGCTTGGTTTCTCCAGGTCTCTACTCCCAGGTCCCCTCAGGGACCTCATCCTGGTTCCCCCTTTTCCCAACGCGTTCGGTTTTCCATAGAAAAGGCAAAATCCTTTATTTACAAAACCTTCCTGGAGGCACCGGAGCCGGGAAAGGGAAGGGAAGAGCCCAGGACCACCAGGAGGCCTTCACTCATTGCCCTCCCCAAGCACCTGGAGATCCACCACCACCTTGGCCATTCCAACTTGGCCATTCCAACCTGGTGATTCCACCGTGGCCATTCCAACCTGGCCATTCCCACCTGGTTGCTTCCCACCTGGTGATTCCAACTTGGTTGCTTCCAGTTTGGTCACTTCCAACTTGGCCATTCCAACCTGGTGATTCCACCTTGACCATTCCAACTTGGACACTTCCAACTTGGCCATTGCAACCTGGACACTTCCAACTTGGCCATTGCAACCTGGACACCTCCAACTTGGTTGCTTCCAGCTTGGTCACTTCCACCTTGGCCATTCCAACCTGGTCTGATGGATCCTCTGGCCGGAGCTGGAAGTCGGAGAGCGGAGATGGGAAAGGAAACGGATCAGGAAGCACCCGTTGGCCACCAGGAGCCCTTCACCCGTTGCCTTCGCCAAGGCCCTGGAGATCATCCACCACCTTGGCCATTCCAACCTGGTTGCTTCCAACTTGGCCATTCCAACCTGGTCATTTCCCACTTGGTGATTCCACCTTGGCCATTCCAACCTGGTGATTCCACCTTGGCCATTCCACCTTGGCCATTCCAACCTGGTGATCCCAACTTGGCCATTCCAACCTGGTGATCCCAACTTGGCCATTCCAACCTGGTGATCCCAACTTGGCCATTCCAACCTGGTTGCTTCCAACCTGGTCACTTCCACCTTGGCCATTCCAACCTGGTCACTTCCACCTTGGCCATTCCAACCTGGTCACTTCCACCTTGGCCATTCCAACCTGGTTGCTTCCAACTTGGCCATTCCAACCTGGTGATCCCAACTTGGCCATTCCAACCTGGTGATCCCAACTTGGCCATTCCAACCTGGTGATCCCAACTTGGCCATTCCAACCTGGTGATCCCAACTGGGCCATTCCAACCTGGTCACTTCCACCTTGGCCATTCCAACCTGATGATCCCAACTGGGCCATTCCAACCTGGTGATGCCAACTGGGCCATTCCAACCTGGTTGCTTCCAACTTGGCCATTCCAACCTGGTGATCCCAACTTGGCCATTCCAACCTGGTCACTTCCACCTTGGCCATTCCAACCTGGTGATCCCAACTTGGCCATTCCAACCTGGTTGCTTCCAACCTGGTCACTTCCACCTTGGCCATTCCAACCTGATGACTTCCAACTTGGCCATTCCAACCTGGTTGCTTCCAACCTGGTTGCTTCCAACCTGGTCGCTTCCACCTTGGCCATTCCAACCTGGTCACTTCCACCTTGGCCATTCCAACCTGGTTGCTTCCAACCTGGTCGCTTCCACCTTGGCCATTCCAACCTGGTCGCTTCCACCTTGGCCATTCCAACCTGGTCGCTTCCACCTTGGCCATTCCAACCTGGTCGCTTCCACCTTGGCCATTCCAACCTGGTCGCTTCCACCTTGGCCATTCCAACCTGGTCGCTTCCACCTTGGCCATTCCAACCTGGTCGCTTCCACCTTGGCCATTCCAACCTGGTTGCTTCCAACTTGGCCATTCCAACCTGGTGATGCCAACTGGGCCATTCCAACCTGGTGATGCCAACTGGGCCATTCCAACCTGGTGATCCCAACTGGGCCATTCCAACCTGATGACTTCCAACTTGACCACTCCAACCTGGTGACTCCAACCTGGTCTGGACGGATCCTCTGGAGCTGTGAAGGCAAACAGAGGAGCCCTTCACCCGCTGCCCTCGCCAAGGCCCTGGAGATCCAGCACCCCCTTGGGGAGCCGCTGAGCGTCGTGCGAGAGGCGCCGTTCCCGCTGCAGCTCCGCGATGCGGATCCGGAGTCGCTGCTCGCGCCGTTTACACGCTTGGAGCTGCCTCTGGGCTTTGTCCAGGGCATCTAAGGCGGCTTCGGCGCGGCGCTTCCAGAGGAGGGCGCTGCCCACCTGGTAACTGTGCTCGCTCTGGATGTAGGCGCCGGCCCGAGGGGGAAGTCGGAGCATGAAGATGGAAGGAGAAACGGGACGAGAGGAAGGAGAAGCCTGGGGAGCTCCTCCGGGAAGATCTGAAGGATCTGCAGCTCCTTTAAGAAGTTCTGGAGGATCTGGAGTTCCTTTAGGAAGATCTGAAGGATCTGGAGCTCCTTGAAGAAGATCTGAGGGATCTGCAGCTCCTTTAAGAAGATCTGAAGCTCCTTTAAGAAGTCCTGAAGTTCCTTTAAGGAGTTCTGAGGGATCTGGAGTTCCTTCAGGAAGTTCTGAGCGATCTGGAGCTCCTTTAAGAAGTTCTGAGGGATCTGGAGCTCCTTCAGGAAGATCTGAAGGATCCGGAGGTCCTTCAGGAAGTTCTGAAGGATCCGGAGATTCTCCATCTCCCGTGGCCACCAAAAGGTTCTCCGGGAGAGCTCCTGAAGGACCTGGAAGAGCAGGAACCCCCCCGTGATCTCCAGCCGGGGGGGCCCCGGGGTCTTCTTCTCCTTCTCCAGGGAAGCAGGAGACGTCGCTCGGGAAAGGAGAAGAGGGGGGGTCCCGCCTGGGGAAGGAGAGGAAGGGGTTAAATCCGGGGTGGGGGGTCCCCAATTTGGCCCCCCACCCCACCCCTCTGGACTCACCTCCACCTCCTGGCAGCGCGGGGGGGTCTCGGGGGGTCCCTGTCGGGGGGCGAGGGCTTCGCTTTCGGGGTGCGGGGTGGGCGCGGGGGGGTCGACTCGAAGACGGTGGGGACGGCGCCTTCCTTCAGGCGGTGGTACCCGCTGGGGGGGGGAAAACAGGGGAGAGGGGGGGTTATGGGGGGAACCCCAAAATCTGAGAGAGGGCACCCCGAAAAATATGGGGAGGTTACCCCAAAAAATCAGGGGGGGAAGCTCAAAAGACTGGGGGGCACCCCAAAATCTGAGGGGGGGACCCTGAAAAATATGGAGAGGGCACCTCAAAAAATATGGGGAGGGCACCTCAAAAAATATGGGGAGGGCACCTCAAAAAATCAGGGGGGGCACCCTGAAATCAGAGGGGGGGCACCCTGAAAAATCTGGGGGGAGAACCTCAAAAGACTGAGGGGAACACCCCAAAATCTGAGGGGGGGCACCCTGAAATCTGAGGGGACAGCACCCTGAAAAATCTGGGGGGAGAACCTCAAAAGACTGAGGGGAACACCCCAAAATCTGGGGGGGGCACCCCGAAATTTGAGGGGGGGCACCTAAAAAAATCTGGGAAGGGCACCCCAAAAAATATGGGGAGGACACCCCAAAATCTGAGGGGGGATCCCCAAAATCTGAGGGGGGGATCCCCAAAATCTGGGGAAGGCACCTCAAAAAATATGGGGGAGAACCTCAAAAGACTGGGGGGAAGCTCAAAAGACTGGGGGGGACACCCCAAAATCCAGGGGGGGACCCCGAAATCCAGGGGGGAGCACCCCAAAATCCTCAGAGGGGTGGTCACAAAGGTCCTGGGGAAGAACCCCAAATTCCTGCGGGGGGAGCACCCTAAAATTCTGGGGAGCACCCCAAAATCCCAGGGGACACACACCCCAAAATCCCAGGGGACACACACCCCAAAATCCTAGGGGGGGACACCCCAAAATCCCAGGGGGGGACACCCTAAAATCCTGGTGGGGGTGTTGATCATAAAGGTCCTGGGGGAAGAACTCAAAAATCCTGGGGGAGAGCACCCCGAAATCTTGGGAAGGACACCCCAAAACCCTGGGGGGACACCCCAAAATTCGGGGGGGACACCCCAAAATCCCGGGGGGCCCCCCGAGGTCACCTGAAGCCCACGATCTCGAAGCAGCTCTTCTCGAAGTGCTGCGAGCAGAAGTAGATGTACTTGGAGGCCGGGTCCCAGCGCCCCTCGCCCGTGGCGTCGCGGCGGCGGCTGTTCTCCAGCCACAGAGCCCGCCGGGGGCTGTCCCGCTGCGGGAGCCTGGGAATGGAGGGGGGGGGACAGGGAGAGGGGGGGACACAGGGGGAAAAAGGGGGGGACACAGGGAAAAGGGGGGACAGGGAAAAGGGGGGGGACACAGGGACAGGGAAAAGGGGGACAGAAAAGGGGGGGACGGGGAAAGGGGGGACGGGGAAAAGGGGGGGACACAGGGAAAAGAAGGGGACACAGGGAAAAGGGGGGGACACAGGGGGGAAGGGGGGAGAGGGGGAAAAGCAGGGGGACACAGGGAAAAGGGGGGGACACAGGGAAAAGGGGGGGACACAGGGAAAAGGGGGGGGACACAGGGAAAAGGGGGACAGAAAAGGGGGGGACGGGGAAAGGGGGGAAGGGGAAAAGGGGGGGACACAGGGAAAAGGGGGGGACACAGAGGGGAAGGGGGGAGAGGGGGAAAAGCGGGGGGACACAGGGAAAAGGGGACACAGGGAAAAGGGGGGGGACAGGGAAAGGGGGGGGACACAGGGACAGGGAAAAGGGGGACAGAAAAGGGGGGGACGGGGAAAGGGGGGACGGGGGAAAAGGGGGGGGCACAGGGAAAAGGGGGGGACACATGGAAAAGGGGGGGACACAGGGAAAAGGGGGGGACACAGGGAAAAGGGGGGGACAGGGAAAAGGGGGGACACATGGAAGAGGGGGGACACATGGAAGAGGGGGGGCGGGGGACAAGGAAACGGGGGGACACAGAAAGGGGGGGGACATGGACAAGGGAGGGACATGGAGGGACACAGGGAAAAGGGGGAGACAGGGAAGAAGGAGACATGGACAAGGGGGGGGACATGGGGGAAAAAGGGGGGACAGGGAAGAGGGGTGCACAGGGAAAGGGGGGACATGGGGAAAAGGGGGGACAGGGAAAGGGGGGAGACACAGGGGGGAAGGGGGGGACAGGGAAAAGGGGGGGACACATGGAAAAGGGGGGACACGGGGGAAGGGGGGGACAGGGAAAGGGGG
>JAUMJL010000929.1:0-52286 GCA_033558185.1 Dromococcyx pavoninus
GGGAGGGGGAGGAGGGGGCGCAGAACCGGGATCCGGATCGGGACCGGGAGTGGGGGGAGGGAAGTGGGGGTGGAGACCGGGAAGCGGAGAGGGAGCGGAATTGAGAGCGGGATGGGGAGGGGGATCCAGATCCGAACCGGTTTGATGGGGATGGGGATGGTTTGGAGGAGGGAGAGAGTGGGACTCCGTATTGAGAGCGGGACTGGATCGGGATTGGGATCCGGATCGGACCAGTTTTGGGGGGAAGGGGTGGATTGGGATGGGGATGGGGTTTGAGACTGGGATCTGGAGCCGAACCGAGGGTGGGGATGAGGACCGGGATCGGGATCCGGAGCAGCACCCGGACCGGGATCGGGACCGGGATGGGGATCCGGATCCGCATCAGGACTGGGAGCAGAACCGGTTGAAGGGGGGGAGGGATGTTGGGGATTGGGATGGGGATCCGGATCGGGACCTGAATTGAGACCTGGACCAGGATGGGGAGCAAGGGTTTGGGTCGGGATCTGGATCGGGACTCAGGGCAGAACAGGAATGGGAATCCAGATTGGGACCGGGTCGGGATGGGGCTGAGGATTGGGTCTGTTTTGGGGCTGAGGGGGATGAGGATCTGGATCAGCACCAGAAATGGGATCGGGATCCATTTCGGGATTGATGCCGGGACCAGGAAGGGGAGTGGGACTAGACTGGGACCCAGAGTGGAACTGGATCAGGACTGAGATGGGAAGCGGGACTGGGAGTGGTTCGGATCAGGATAGGGATCCAGATCAAGACCATAATGGGGACCGGGACCAGTTTGGGGTGAAGGGGGGCGGGGGTGGGGATCAAGATCCAGAGCAGAACTGGGAACTGTAATTGGGAGCAGGATCTGGATCAGCACCAGCACTGGGACTGGGATCCAGACCGAGACTGGGAGTGCAGCCGGGGTGGAGATCTGGATCTGGATCAGAATCAGAACTGGGACCAGGATGGGGATCCGGATCCAGACTGGAACTGGGATTAGGAGCAGAACCGCGATGGGGATCCTGATTAGGATCGGGACCAGTCTGGGTTGGGGCAGGGCTGGGAGGGACGGGGGGCACTGGGGGGACGGGTTGGCAGAAGTGGGAGGGACTGGGGGACACTGTGAGGCTTGGGGAGGATGAGAAGAGCAGGGGTGGGAGGGACAGGGGGTACTGGGAGGGAATGATGGGGAGCAGAACTGGGATGGGCACCAGAATTGGTTTGGGGGAGACAGAGGTGATCGGGACTGGGATGGGGATCGAACTGGTTTGGGAGGGAACGGGCGATGGGGATCTGGGTCAAGACCTGAACTGGACCTGGACTGGAATAGTGAGCGGGATCTGGATGGGGAGCAGGATTGGGATTGGAATCAGAACCAGAACCAGGATGGGGATCCAGATCCGGATCGGGATGGGGATCAGGACTGGGACAAGTTTGGGAGGGAAGTGGAGGATGTGGATCACGATTGGGATGGAGACCAGGATCGGGATCCGCATGGGGATCTGGATCAGAACCGGGGATTGGGATCAGCCTCAGGACTGGGAGTGGAACCAGACCAGAATGGGGATGGGAATGGGGATCGGGAGCAGAACTGGGATCCGGATCAGGAGTGGAACTGGGACCAGAAGTGGAACTGGTTTGGGGGAGAAGAGGGGAATCTGGAGAGGAACTGGGAGCAGGATCAGGATGGGGAGCAGGATCTGGATAAGCACCAGGAGTGGGAGTGGAACCAGTTTGGGAGGGAAATGGGCAATTGAGATCTGGATCCAGATTGGGACCCTGATGGGGGTCGGGAGCAGGACTGGGTTCAGGACCAGGATCCGGATCAGCATCAGGACCGGGACTGGGCCTGGATCGAGATGGGATCTGGGTTGGGATCGGGACTGGGATCAGGGAGGCGTGGGGCAAGAAGGACCCCTGGGATTTGGGGGGGATGACACAGGGGGAATCATGAGGGAGGAGGGATGGGGAATGGGGGGGGGGCAGGGAGAGGCAGGAAGGGTGGGAGGAGCTGGGGGGGCAGGAAGGGAGGGGGAGGCAGGAGGGTGGGACAGGATGGGAGGTTGCAAGGCAGGGAGGAACTGGGGGATACTGGGAGGCACTAGGGGGGGAGCAGGAAGGGCAGGGGTGGGAGGGACGGGTGATGGGGTGGAACTGGGGTGCACTGGGGGGGAGGGGGGTGATGAGGAGGAACTGGGGGGCACTAAGGGAACTGGCGGGTACAGGAAGGGCAGGGCTGGGAGGGACGGGGGCACTGGGGGGGACGGGTTGGCAGAAGTGGGAGGGACTGGGGGACACTGTGAGGCTTGGGGAGGATGAGAAGGGCAGGGGTGGGAGGGACGGGGGGTACTGGGAGGGAATGAAAGGAAGGGTTGGGGGGTGCTGGGGGTGCGGGAAGGACAGGGCTGGAAGGGACTGGAGGGCACTAGGGGGGCAGGTTGGAGGGGGGTGCAGGCTGGGAGCTGCTGGGGGGGGGGGGGGCACAGGGAGGACACCCCACTGATGCCACCAGTGGGTGACACCCCAGGATGTGTCCCTAAGCGTCTGGGGGTGGGGCGCTCCCGGGGGGGGCTCAGGACCAGCTGGAGTCCTCCTTGCACCCCTCAGCTGAAACCTCCCCCCCATCCCACACAGGTTCCCCCATGGCCAGGCTGGAGCCGGTCCCATTGTTGGCGTAGATGGAGGAGATGGAGACACCAGGCTGTACTAGCTCAGGTGGGCACTAAGGTGGTCCTGCCTGTCCTCCAGCTCCTGGGGGTCTTCTGGGGGCTCCTGGGGTGCCCCCAGGCCAAGGAACCACCAAGAGCTGAAGGAGACCCTGGCTTGGCCCACTTTGTCTTCCCAGGGATGTTGGTGGTTCCCAAGGTGGAGGAGAACCCTGAGGGCAACGGAGAGGAACTGGGGGGCCTGGAGCAAAGCTGCGAAGGTGAGGGCACGCGGTGACAGTGGCTCCATCTCCATTGTTGGTGCCAGTCCTCTGTGTGGTGTGTGCCGAGAGGTGATGGTGGAGCCCATGGTGATGGTTGGTCCACCCCCATTGGTGGTGATGGTGCCAAAGCCACCCATCCTTGGCGTGGTGGGTGCCAAGAGGTGATAGTTGGTCCATCCCCACTGCTGGTGTCAAAGCCACCCATCCTTGGTGTGGTGGGTGCCGAGAGATGATCGTGGAGCACATGGTGATGGTTGGTCCATCCCCATTGGTGGTGATGGTGCCAAAACCACCCATCCTTGGTGTGGTGACTGCCGAGAGGTGATGGTCATTCCATCTCCATTGTGATGATAGTGCCACCATCCTTGGTGTGGTGCGTGTTGAAAGATGATGGTTGGTCCATCCCCACTGCTGGTGCCAAAACTACCCATCCTCGATGTGGTGGGTGCTGAGAGGTGATGGTGGGCCCCGTGGTGGTGGTGATGGCTCCCTCCCCGTTGCTGGTGGTAGAGCCCCTGATCCGTTCACTGTGTGTCCCCACAGAGGACTGGCTGGTGAGGAAGGTGAAGGTGGAGGAGGACTATGAAGAGTGGCCAGCGGGTCCCGATGCCGACACCCTGCTGGCGGGGCAGCCTCCCCCTGGCATCCTCCCCAGTGGCGCCGGGACGCCAGGGCGCGTGGGCACCTGCAAGCCGGAGCAGCCATGCCCGGAGGAGCTGGGCTGTGGCGGGTTGTCCACCTTCCTCGTGCCGCCGTGGCATCTCAACCACGGCGAACAAACCCCCTCTGGCGGCGGCGGGGCCACGTCCCCCCCACGCCCCTTCGCCTGCGCCCAGTGCGGGAGGGGCTTCGGGAAGAAGGCCCACCTGACGCGTCACCTGCGCGTCCACACGGGCGAGAGGCCCTACCCCTGCGGGCAGTGCGGGCGCCGCTTCCGCCAGAAGATCCACCTGCGGTCCCACCAGAAGACGCACACGGGCGAGCGGCCCTTCCCGTGCGGCGAGTGCGGGCGCCGCTTCCGCAAGAAGACCCACCTGGTGCGACACCTGCGCACCCACAGCGGCGAGAGGCCCTTCTCCTGTGGCCGCTGCCACCGCCGCTTCGCCCACAAGCAGCACCTCCTGAGGCACCTGCGGCTGCACGAGAGGGTGGGGGACACCCGGCAGCACCTCCTGCAGCACCAGCAGGTGGGCACGGGGATGGGGGACACCCAACAGCACCTCCTGCAGCACCAACAGGTGGGCACGGGGATGGGGGACACCCAACAGCACCTCCTGCAGCACCAGCAGATGCACCCTGAGGTGGGGACGGGGGACACCGAGCAGCATCTCCTGCAGGAGTTGCAGCTGCATGCTGAGATGGGGACAGGAGACACCGAGCAGCATCTCCTGCAACACCAGCAGATGCATGTTGGGATGAGGACAGGGGACACCAGGCAGCATCTCCTGCAGCATGCCAGGATGGAGATGGGGGACACTGAACAGCATCTCCTGCAGCACCAGCAGGTGCATGACCAGATGGGGACAGAGGACACTGAGCAGCATCTCCTGTGGCACCAGCAGATGGACACTGAGGTGGGGACAGGGGACACCGAGCAGCATCTCCTGCAGCAGCAGCAGCTGCACACGAGGACAGCAACGGGCAGTGGGGACACAGAGCAGAAGCCCTTCCTGTGTCATGAATGCGGGAAGACCTTCAGCTGGAAGAAGACCCTTGCTTCCCACCAACGGTTGCACCAGGAGGACCAATCCTTTACCTGTGCCGAATGCGGCCGTGGCTTCCGCGACAAACGGCAGCTGATGGCTCATCTGCGGGCGCACATGGGGCTGGAGCCCGACACGTGCCCACGCTGCGAGAAGACCTCCAGCTCCCAACCCAACCTCACCATGCACCAACACAGCCAAGGTGGCGAGCGCCCGTTCACCTGCCCGAACTGTGAGAAGACCTCCAGCTCCCGACCCAATGTGACCGTGCACCAACACAGCCACAGCGATGAGCGCCCGTTCTCCTGCCCAAACTGTGAGAAGACCTGCAGCTCCCAGCTCAACCAGACCACGCACCAACGCAGCCACAGCAATGAACATCCTTTCACCTGCCCACACTGCAAGAAGACCTCCAGCTCCCAACCCAACCTCACCACGCACCAACACAGCGACGAGCGCCCTTTCACCTGTCTGAACTGTGAGGCCTCCAGCTCCCAACCCAACCAGACCATGCACCAATGCAACCACGGCGATGAGCGCCCATTCACCTGTGCGTGCTGTGAGAAGACTTTCATCTCCCAACCCAAGGTGACCATGCACCAATGCAGCCACAGCGATAAGCGCCCTTTCTCCTGCCCACACTGTGAGAAGACCTTCAGCTTCCAACACAACCAACACAAACACAACAATGAGCGCCCATTCACCTGTGCGCGTTGCGAGAAGACCTTCTGCTCCCAACCCAGCCAACGCAGCCACGGCGACGAGTGCCCGTTCACCTGCCCACACTGTGAGAAAACCTCCAGCTCCCAACCCCAGGTGACCATGCACCAACGCAGACACAGCAATGAGTGCCCATTCTCCTGCCCACACTGTGAGAAGACCTTCAGCCCCCAGCCCAAGGTGACCATGCACCAACACAGCCACAGCAGCGAGCGCCCTTTCACCTGCCTGAACTGCGAGAAGACCTCCAGCTCCCAACCCAACATGACCGTGCACCAACGGAGCCACAGCGATGAGTGTCCGTTCTCCTGCCCATGCTGCAAGAAGACCTCCAGCTCCCAACCCAACCTCACCACGCACCAACGTAGCCATGGCAGTGAACATCCTGTCACCTGCCCACACTGCGAGAAGACCTTCAGCTCCCAACCCAACCTCACCACGCACCAATGCAACCACGGCGACGAGCGCCCATTCACCTGTGCGTGCTGCGAGAACACCTTCATCTCCCAATCCAACCAATGCAACCACGGCGATGAGCGCCCATACACCTGCGCACGCTGTGAGAAGACGTCCAGCTCCAAACCCAATGTGAACATCCACCAACACAGCCATGGTGACGAGCGCCCATTCACCTGCGCGCGCTGCGAGAACACTTTCATCTCCCAACCCAACCAACACAGCCACGGCGATGAGCACCCATTCACCTGCTCGCGCTGCGAGAAGCCCTTCTCCCAACCCAACATGACCATCCACCAACACAACCACAGCGACGAGCGCCCATCCACCAGTGCGCACTGTGAGAAGACCTTCATCTCCTACCCCAACCTCACCACCCATGCCAAGGCGCCCGCCGGCGCCCGCTCCTTCGCCTGCGAGCTGTGCGGCCGTGGCTTCAGCCGCAAGTCCCACCTGGCACGGCACCAGGCAGTGCACACGGGCACACGGCCCCACGGCTGTGGCCAGTGTGGGAAGAGCTTCAGCTCTAAGACCAACCTGGTGCGGCACCAGGCGGTGCACACGGGCCACCGGCCCTACATCTGCAGCCAGTGCGGGAAGAGCTTCAGCCGCAAGACACACCTCCTGCGCCACGAGCGCACCCATGGCCATGTCCCCATCACCTCGGCTTCCGCCACTGATGCTTCCATCATCACTGACCCCTTTGCTGATGCCTCCATCACTGCTGACTCCTTCACCGCTGACTCCATCACCACTGACTCCATCGCCACTGATTCCATTGCCCCTGATTCCATTGCCACTGATTCCATCACCCCTTCCTCCATCACCGCTTCCTCAGCCACTGCTTCCTCCATCACAACCACCCCACACTGGACATCTCCAACCACGCTGACTTCCACTGCCCTTTGCCCCTGACCACCACAGACTGAGCGCCAGAATGGTCCCAGAAGCTCCCAGCGATGCTCGTGTCCTCAGCACCACCCCCCAGGCTGGGGAACCTCTCTTAGTGCTCCCCAGCCCTGCTTACAGCCCCTTGGCCAGGCAGGGTCTTCTTCTGCTGGTTGGCTGCAGCACCAGGTTCCTGCAGCACGTAGCACGGAAGGTGTTTTCAGGGGTTGCTGGAGGTGACAGGGCCAGTGGCCAATGGAAAGATTTGGCTCTGAAATGATTGGTCCACACCAGAGCCAGTTCTGGAGGTCTTGGGGCCATAGGAGGAGCCCCATCCCATTCCCAGGAGAGGAGAGGTTCTCCCTGCGTGGCACTGGTCAGCAGGACCACAGGTGTGGTGCTGTCGGGCAGAGGGGCACCCACCCATGCAAGATCAACGGGTGCCACCACGGTCAGGAGCAACAAAAACTGCCAATAAACCAACATCTGAAAAAGCTTCTGAGGGGTTCTCTGAGTTGATTGGTAGGGTGAGAAGGGGAGTGTGGGGTGGCAGAGACGGGGAGGATCTTGGGGTACACTTGGCTGCCATGTGGGATTGATAAATCATGGAACCATGGAATGGGTTTGGTTGGGAAGGACCTTAAAGCCCATGCAGTCCCATCCCCTGCCATAGGCAGGGACACCTCCCACTGGATCAGGGGGCTCCAAGCCCCATCCAACCTGACCTTCAACACCTCCAGGGATGGGGCAGCCACCACTTCTCTGGGCAACCTGGGCCAGGGCCTCCCCACCCTCAACAAGAATTCTTTCCCAATGTCCAATCTCAATCTCCCCCCTTCCAATTTAAAGCCGTTCCCCCTCGTCCTGTCACTCCAGGCCCTTGGAAAAAGCCCCTCCCCAGCTTTCCTGGAGCCCCTTTCAGCACTGGAAGCTGCTCTAAGGTCTCCCCACAGCCTTCTCTTCTCCAGCCTGAACAATCCCAACTCTCCCAGCCTGGCCTCACTCCAGAGGTTCTCCAGACCTTGGATCATCTCCGTGGCCTCCTCTGGACCCGCTGCAACCGTTTCTTCTCCTTCTGCTGGTGGGGATTCCAGCCCTGGACACAGGACTCCAGGTGGGGTCTCCCCAGAGTAGAGCAGAGGGGCAGAATCCCCTCCCCGGCTCTGCTGGTCCAACTGCTTTGGATGAAGCCCAGGAGAAGCTGAAAATTCCTCGACTTTTGAGTGTGTTATCGATGTTCTCCTCGTCCTAAAGCCAAACACAGCCCTGCACCAGCTATGAGGGAGAAAATTAACTCCATCCAGGCTGGAAACAAGACATCCCCAATGGCACATCTGGAGACCATTTCCTCTCATCCCATCTCCTGTCCCTTGGGAGCAGAGCCCAGCACCCACCTCCCCACAACCTCCTCTCCAGGAGCTGCAGAGAGCCAGGAGGTCTCCCCCTCAGCCTCCTCTTCTCCAGCCCAAACCGCCCCAGGGCCCTCAGCTGCTCTCACAACCCCTCTTCTCCAGACCCTTCCCCAGCTCCGCTCCCTTCTCCGCACGCTCTCCAGCCCCTCCAGGGCCTTCTTGGAGTGAGGGCCCCAAACCTGAGTTCAGCATTCCAGGGGTGGCCTCCCCAGCGCCCAGTGCAGGGGGTCCATCCCTTCCCTGCTCCTGCTGCCACCCCAGGGCTGAGCCAAGTCAGGGTGCTGGGGGCCTCCTTGGCCACCTGGGCTACTGCTGCCTCCTGTTCAGCCGCTGGTGACCAACACCCCAAGGACCTTCTCCTCCAGGGACCTTTCCAGCCCCTCTTCCCCAAGCCTGGAACTGCCTGGGCTTGGTGTGGCCCAAGAGCAGGACCCTTGGCCTGGTTGAACCCCATCCCTTTGGGCTCAGGCCATAGATCCAGGTTCTCCTGGTCTCTCTGCAGAGCCTCCCTATGTGGCCAATTGATGCACGGACTCTGAGTTCTGGTTCGAAGACGAAGACAGTTCATGAACAGCAAGATGAGCATTTTATATCCTGCAGGGGCTCTAAAAAAGCCTCTCTCATTTTTGCACGGTTACAGCAAACGTGGCAACGTTTTTCATACAAGCAGTGAGATTCTCTTTCTAAAAGTCAGCGCTCGAATATCTCAGTTCACGTATCCTAAGCCCTTATCTAAAACAATGTCCCAGTGCCCCAGGTGCTTCGCTCCGGTTCTTGCTCCCTTGGCTTTGTCCCAACAACCATCACAGGGTCTCTCTCCCAGGGCCATTCTTGACCCACTGACATACCTGAGGTTGCTCTCGAAATCCCTCCATCCCCGCCCTCCAGCAGATCCACACTCCCACCCAACTTGGTGTCATCTCCAAACTAACTGAGGGAGCACTCGGTCCCCTCGTCCAGATCACGGATGAAGATGCTGGGGTTGTTGTGGCCCAAGTTCATGATAACGATGACGTAAGAGCACACGAAGCAAGTGATCTGGCTGGATGCCCAACTACACCCAGAAACCTCCCCCCCAGTTCATACGGTGGATGTGACACCATAAGGTATGGACTACCACTTTGATCAGTCCTGCTCCGCTCTTCTGGCTGTGGCTGCTCCCAGTTAGCGAGGCGTAGGAATCATGGAGTGGGTTGAGTGGGAAGGGACCTCAAAATCCTTCCAGTCCCACTCCCCCTGCCATGGACAGGGACACCTCCCACTGGATCAGGGGGCTCCAAGCCCCATCCAACCTGACCTTCAACACCTCCAGGGATGGGGCAGCCACCACTGCTCTGGGAAACCTGGGCCAGGGCCTCCGCACCCTCACTGTGAAGAATTTCTTCCCAATGTCCAATCTAGATCTTCCCACTTCCAATTTAAAGGTGTTCCCCCTCGTCCTGTTACTCCAGGCCCTTGAGAGCCCAGGGCTAGAGAACCATGGCTGTGCAAACGAGAAACACCCAACCAACCCTGCACTTGAGTGGGATTTGCTGTTCCAGCTGGATCCCTGTCAGTCGATGGGGCCCGATGGGGTTCATGCCAGGGTACGTAGAGCTGGCTGGTGTCATAGTGAAGCCTCTCTCAATGATTGCCCAATGCTCTTGGGAATCTGGAGAGGTACCGGTTGACTGGAAGCTGGGAAATGTCCCAGTCTGGAAGCAAAGCCCTATAAACCATTGGCATTGGGGAAAAGGCCAAAGAGCCACCACTGAGGGTAATTGGCAAGGGCCGAGCACATCCACTGAGGCCAGATGGGGAACACAGATTTTTTTTAATCCCAGGACTGACCGCACTGGAAAATGGTATTCTAATTGAAAATCTTACCTGGCAAGTGGAACCACTGACCAATTGTGTTGCCAAAGGATTTGAATTATCAGCCAGCAGGTAGGAGCCAATACTAAGGCAGTGTTACAGCACCGCCCGGTTTTAGATTTATTGCTGGCCAAAGAGCACGGGGTTTGTGGGGATCTGGAATTGGACACAGGTCATTGTTGCATCCCTGTCCCAAACATAACAGAAGATCTTAATAAGCAGATGGAACAAATTCAGGCTGTTGCCCGACAAGCTCGCGATGTTGGAGAGGGTGCAGAAAACAACTGGATGAATACATTTCTCAACCATACAGGTGGAATATCACTGATGGGGTGGCTTGTTCCTTGTTGAAAACTTTGCTGTTAATCACTGTCATAACAGGGATCGTCTTTCGAGTATTAAGTGATGTAAAATGCTCAGTTTTGAAAGGGATCGTATTTCTAGAATAGAGTTTAGTAAACAATGTTTGTATTATTTTGCTTTGGTTGTGTGTGGTGAGAAGAAGGGTGATGTGGACCTTTAGATGAGAGTCAAAGGTCGACAAGAAAAGAAGGGATCTGATACAAGAACTGGTTGTTTTTGCAGAGAATGGAATATTTGGACTTAAGTAGAGTTGATTTTGTGTAGTCTTGTTTTTCCAACTAACTTCAGTTAGTGATATCAAAGTGGCAGTGTTCCCTAAGTTAGACAGACACAGACACTTCTGTTGTATGTTTTTTAAAATAGTGCTGGACCCAGACAACGGAGGGGTTTTTAAATTATGTTTTACTTCTCTGAAACATGCAGGGTCAAACAGAGAGCTAGCTCTGAAGCTCTAATTACCAGAGACAGACTTGGCAGTGTTGCAGTTCATAATCAAGTTAGTCCTTAGAAAGGAATAGAAAATGCAGGGAGAATTTATACACATGCCTCTAAGATGGATATATGGTCTGTCCCAGTTCTTGTCCCGTTGCCTGTGATTGATGGAAATCATTCCCTCGTGCTGCCCAGCGCAGAATTAAAGGATTCTTGCTTTCTAAAACTCCAAACCGAGTCTGGGAGAGTTGATTTGCCCTCATTTTTGGTATCAGATCTGGCCCACACTGGTGAGGATGCTTCTGGGGCAGCAGCCTGAGCTGTAGCTGGTGGTGGAGGGGCCAGGGCCACCAATCGCTCCCGGCTCACACATGGCTGGTCTGGAGGAGCCAGAGGTGGGTGCTCTGGGTGTCCCACAGCAGCCTCCCCTGCGCAGCCCCCAGTGCCTCATGGGACCCTCAGCAGCAGCTTTGGGGAGCACCAGGCTGTGGAGACGGCCACAGCCTGGGGGTTCTCTGGGTGCACTGGTGAGCTGGCATGGTCCCCTCATCCCAGAAACACTTCTTTTTTAGCCACTTCATGGAAGAACTTGGCCTCCGCCTGCCCTCCCACTGGGAACAGACACTCCCCCTGTCACCACTCACCCCCTAGCACTGCCTGTAGACCCTGGTGCACCTACTCATGTTTCTTCAAGTCAGACTTTGGGCTGCAGGTCCTGCTGCTCTCGCCACACTTCCAGGGCTTCTTTCCAGCGTGGGTGAGCTGTTGCTTGAGCAGGTGTTGCTTCTGTCTGCAGCGGTGGTCACAGTGGTGCAGGGAAAAGGGCGCTCGTCAGAGTGGATGAGTTGGTGCTTGATCAGGGAGCTCTTCTCTCTGAAGCTCTTGCCACAGTCAGTGCAGGTGAAGGGATGGTCGCCCCTGTGGATGCGCTGGTGCTTGATCAGGTAGCTCTTCCAGATGAAGCTCTTGCCACAATCAGTGCAGGTGAAGGGGCGCTCACCTGTGTGGATGCGCTGGTGCTTGATCAGGCCGGCCTTATCTCTGAAGCTCTTGTCACAGTCAGCACAGACAAAGGGTCGTTCACCTGTGTGGATGCCCTGGTGCTTGATAAGGAAGCTCTTCCATCTGAAGCTCTTGCCGCAATCAGTGCAGGTGAAGGGGCGCTCACCTGTGTGGATGCGCTGGTGCTTGATCAGGCTGCTCTTCTCTCTGAAGCTCTTGTCACAGTCAGCACAGACAAAGGGTCTTTCATCTGTGTGGATGCGCTGGTGCTTGATCAGGTCTCCCTTCCGTCTGAACTTCTTCGCACAGTCACTGCAGGGAAAGGGGCGCTCAGCACTGTGCATGCGCTGGTGGTTGGTCAGGTCACACTTCCATCTGTATCTCTTGCCACAATCAGCACACACAAAGGGACTCTGGCCAGTGTGGATGAACTGGTGGATGATCAGGTGTTTCTTCTGACTGAAGCTCATCCCACAATCAGCGCAGGCAAAGGGGCGCTCACCTGTGTGGATGCGCTGGTGCCTGATCAGGAAGGCTTTGACGCTGAAGCTCTTGCCGCAGTAAGTGCAGGTGAAGGGGCGCTCGCCTGTGTGGATGCGCTCGTGGCTGATCAGGTGATGCTTCTGGGTGAATTGGTTACCGCACTGGCCACAGGTGAAGGGGCGCTCACCTGTGTGGATGCGCTGATGCCTGATCAGATGACTTTTGTGGAAAAAATTCTTCCCACAGATAGTGCAGGTGAAGTGACGCTCACCTGTGTGGATGCGCTGGTGGCTGATAAGGTCTGCCTTCCATCTGAATCTCTTCCTGCAGTCACTACAGGGAAAGGGGCGCTCATCACTGTGGATGCTCTGGTGGCTGATCAGGTCACTCTTCCGCCTGAATCTCTTCCCACAGTCGGCACACGCAAAGGGTTGCTCGCCACTGTGGATGAACTGGTGGGTGTTCAGATAATGCTTCTGACTGAAGCTCTTCCCACAATCAGTGCAGGCGAAGGGGCGCTCACCTGTGTGGATGCATTGGTGCTTCCTCAGGTCACCCTTCCGTCTGAAGCTCTTGCTGCACGTGGTGCATTTGAAGGGTTTCTCGTCGCTGTGAATGCGCCGGTGGCTCCATAGATTGCCCTTCTGTCTGAAGCTCTTGCCACAGTCATTGCAGGTGAAGGGACGCTCGCCCGTGTGGATGCGCTGGTGGCTCAATAGGTTCCTCCTCTGGCTGAAGCTCTTGCCACAGTCAGAGCAGCTGTATGGCTGCTTGCTGGTGTGGCTCTGCTCATGGACAGCCAGTGCAGTTCGGCTCCCGAAGCTGTTGTGGTACTCGGGGACAATGGAGGGAGCCTTCTCCAGCAGCTGGGAGGCCGGGATGGAGCGGACATGAGGGTGCCCTGATGGACCTTCCTGGCTCCCACTCAGCTGGCTGTGGCATGAGCCAACGCCTCCCACAGAGCCCCGGTACCCGCCTGGCACAGGGCTCCGGTGCCTTCTCCCCGCTCCGGGTGGGTCTGGCACACAAGGCATCTCTCCTCGCTCCAGCTTGCAGATGATCTCTGGCTTGGTGGTGGCCCAGCCTGTCAAGGGCACAGAGAAAGGCACCTTCTCCAGCGCGGTCGCGATGGCAGAGATGGCCACCACCACGCACAGCCGCAACATCTCCCCTCTTCCCTGTGCCTACAGCCTCCTCTCGGCTGACTCTCCTCACCTCGGCCACTCTCCTGCACAACAGGAAACCTGGGAAGGGCTCAAAGCTGCACCAGGGCAGTATTCTGTAATCCCATGCTTTAACTGCTGGTCAGCCCTGAAGTGTTCAGGCAGTGGGACCAGAGCAGCCTCGTAGGTCTCTTCCCACTGAAAATGTCTGTCCCGTCCCACCCCATCTGATCCCATGTCATGCCACGCCACGCAACCCCATCCCATCCCAATTCACCCCATCCCATCCCTTCGCGTCTCGTCCCATGCCATGCCATGCCACCCCACCCCACCCCTCGTGGAGCCCAGCCCGGCAGAGGTGCAGAGTCCTCACCCAGCGAGGCGAGCGTCTCGTAGTTGTCCAGCATCACCTCCCGGTAGAGCCGCCGCTGCCAGCGCGCCAGCTCTGCCCACTCCTCGCGGCAGAAGTAGATGGCCACCTCCTCGAAGCTCACGGCCATCTGCAGCAAGAAGCACGCCCGGCTCAGCACGCCCCGCCGCGCCTCGGCTCCGCACCTCTGCCCCAAGCCTGACGCTGCTGGGCACGGACCCGCCAGCCACGGCGGCTCCAGCAGCCCGAGGGCAGCGCCGCCACAGCTCGCAGCAGCTCGGCCAAGGCAAGGGCGAGGGCAGAGGGGCGGCGGCCGGCACAGCCGGGCCCCGCAGCACGGGCCCCGCCGCACGGGGGGCTCGCTCAGCAGCTCCCTGCGCGGGGGGACAGCCCAGCGCCTGCAAAGCCGGGACAGGGGCAGAGCCGGCAGCCGGCCCGGCGCCTTGCCCCGGCTCCTGCCGCCTCCGGGACCCCCGACAGAGCAGCGGGCACTGCGCCCTCTCTCCGCCGCCCCCGCGCTGCAAGCCGCAGCCCCTGCAGCAGCCTGGGCCTGACCCGCACCTTGCCGAAGCAGCCTGGAGCCCCGCGCCGCTGCCTGCAGCCGGGCACACGGAGGCTCGCACACACAGCGCTCCGGGCACGGGGGCTCCGTCCCTGCTCAGCCTCCTCCCCTCTCGCCTGCTGGGAAAAAGTAACTCTGTCCCAGTCGAGCCCCGGCCATCCGGTCTTGATCGGGAACAAGATCGCGGGCGGTGGGCGGGGAGGGTAGGGAGACAATGTTCAGTTTGAGATGTTAATCTTAGTTAATGGTGACATCAAGATCCCGCACTGCACTGCCGTCTGCTAAAGATAAGGAAGTCACCCATCAGACACATGTGGATGTAGACAAAGGATCACCGGGAGGAGCCAGAATTAGTTTAAATGGGCAATAGAGGGTACTGTTGTATTGTAAATCGGACAGAAGATGATCTGTAAATCGTTCCAGGAATAGGAGGGGAAACAGTGAAATGCTTTCAGAGAAACGTAAGAAATATGTATGTATTTAGTAAATACAAAAAGGAGACTTCTATGTACTCTTCGGAAGTGCTTATGGAGGAATTACAGAGGAACAACCTCCAGTGCTTCCCTGTGACAGAATTATTAAGGAATACCTGCTCAACGGTATTTCAGACTGTTTTCATTGTTCCAGTAGTGAGGCTCCAGGCACAGGCACTGGGAACGCTCCGGATGGCTCCGATAGCACCGCCCGCACCGCCGCAGCCAGCACAGACGCTCCCGGCCCCGCACAACGGTGACGCCCCCGACACGAGTCGCCACTCCCGGCCCCCCTTTCTGTTCCCAGGATGACGCCGCGCGGGGTCGACTCTGCCCTGGGTTGCCTTCTCTTCGCTGCTGGGAAAAATTAACTCTGTCCCAGACGAACCAGGACCATTCCCTACTCGTGCCCAGACCCCGCCCTTTCCCCTCCATCCCCACAGCTTTTATTTTCTATTATTTAAATTTTTTTTTCTATTTTTTATTTTCATTTTCTCCACACTAACAACTGCAGATAAGATGGGGCAGGCCCGCCCTTAAATATCAAGGAACGCCTTTCCTTGGACCCTCTTTCAATAACAGACTCCGTGAAACTTTGCGAAGTCTTAAGGCGTCATGCAAACCTCTACTCAAGGGGGTCTCTTTGTCCGTGGTTGCTGACATTAACATGAGGGCCCACATCAACTGCAAGCAAGCTGCTTTTTTTATGCTTCCAGAGAGTTGGCTAATCCTGGGGGGAGGCGTGGCAATCGCATCAAATTCCTCCACCCCAATAAGCTGTCTTTTGATTAAGAGACCACAGCAGTCTCTCCTGCTCCTGCAATTCAGCCAGCTCCACAACCACATATGGAATCGGGAGAAAGATCAGATTTTGCCACCCGGTCATTAATAATAATCAGAGCCTGGAGCCTGGAGGCAGAATCAGTAGTGGTATCAGATTATCACCATCCCTCCCCTCATTCCGATAACAATGAGCCGCTGCCAGGAGCCTAGCTGAAATCCAAAAAACCCGTTTCACTACCTTCCCCCTCATTAGGTTCACCTCATCCCAATCACGATCCGGGGTTTTGATTATCAGTTCAAACCTTTTTGCGACCTTGGGAGGGTCATCATGATATCCTTTTGCTATTTCCCTCCAAGTATCTAAATCCAGAGAACTAAAGGGGATTTTAACTTTAGCTGGATCTCCCTTTGGCCCCAGCGCTTCTTCTACAGGGGCCAATAGTTCCAGACTTTTAGAAGTTTTACTCCTGGTCCTGGCGGTAATTGGGGTGAAAGTGTCGCTTGATTCTCCTTCTTCATTGCTACTGCTCTCAGCTTCTGAACTTGTCGCTGTTGGGGTTACCATTAATTCCCCTGGCTCTACTTCAGACTCTTCCATAGTCTATTTCACTTTGAGACACCGTTGTCCAACACGACACGAGGAGCAACATTTAGTTACAGTTATCAGTTGACACTGTGTACAAACAACGCAACAAAGTGCTATTGCCTCTGCTTTGTGGAATTTGATAATAAACATCGAAATATACCATCTAATGGCAATGTGAGCACTGACTAACAGCGTCGGTTTTCTCAGAAGTTCCTCCCGTGTATTCTGCACACAATACCAAGACAATGTTTAGGTTAAATTTCCAAATACGCTATCTTTATCCAAAAAACTGTATGCCATGTAAGTCATGATGTAAAAAATCCAACAATAAAACCGTATTGAGGTCAAATTCACAAAGCCCTTTTCTCAGTCCAGGTACATGCCATATAAATCGTTATGCCGAAAATCCAACCACCTAAATGTGGAGCATCCGCAGCAGGTTCCCAAGTCAGCTCTCAACTGAGAATACCTGCAACTCGCTACGCTGCCCTGCCTAGGACGTCTCCTTACGACTTACGGGATTCCCGATCGGATCGGTCCTTTCCCTTAAGTAGATTCAAAGACACCTTTTTCTTACCTGGTCCTTGTCTGCTCCTGCGGTGATCCGGTGAGGCGGAGCCCCTCCGGGAAATCCCGCGGGTACCCTAGGGAGTCCTGGTCTCAGGGGGTCCCGCAGCTGGGCACAGTAGGTCCCATCTGGAGTGCCAAATGAAACCGTGAAACAGCCGAGAATTTAACTTTCCAAGACTTAATTGGAATTTTAAAAAGCAGGTATCTTTATTTGGGCAAAGGGACCTCCCCTCAGAGGTCTGATTTCCCGTAACACCCAACCTTTGGCATTTTATCGGGTATATCGTTAACATATCTCACGTTCTTGATTAACCTATAAACACCTTTAATGGGTCTTCTTCCTCTTATCTTGCAGACAATCCTGGTCTTGCAGACATCCTGGTCTTCCTTATCCTTCGCAATCAACACGTGACAGACTGCAACATTCCTTAGCTCACCTCTTCGAATTGTTAGTATTTCTGAGTCTTCTAATGTGTACCCCGCTATCACTCGAGGCGGAGCCGTGCCAGACTTCTACTCCTGGGGCTCCTTAGCGAGGTGGGACGGAGCCAATTGTCGGTCTCGTTTGAGGGATTCGGTAGTTTCCCCTCCAGAAGCTGTTGAAGTCCGATCCGATCAGACCGCGCCCCAGCCCCCACCCCCGTCTCTTTGTACAACAAACCTTGCTGAGGGCCACTCGGCACCCGACAATTGACCCCGTCCCACCTCGCTAAGGAGCCGCAGGGATGGACCCCGCCTCGAGAATCCCTCCACCCAGCCCTGGGGCGCCGGAGGGGGTGCGCAGCCCCTTTCCATAGCAAGCGTGGGTTGCATTGCCTCTGTTCTCTCTAAGCTCTTGAGACTGCAGGAGCTGTAATCGCGATCTGTTTCGGTTTGTTTGTGATCTCTCCACAATCACCTGTCTGTCAGATGGGAGCGGGATCATCGCAAGGAGGTGACAGTCTTGTAAAGAATTCCCCTCTGGGGTGTTTTAATGCATGGCAAGCAGTTAGGGCAGTCTCCAGGAACGGCAACAAGAGAACATTTTATTACTTACTCTAATTAAGGGTGGCCGATGTATAAATTAGAGGAAGGGGAACGATGGCCTGCTAATGGGTGACAGAGTTATAATACTTTGGTGCAATCAATGCTTTTTCTAAGAGAAGAAAAACGGGACAAAACTCTGTATTCGGATATGTTTTATACGTTGCGGAATCGCCCAGACAGGCAAAAGGAATGTGGTCTAAATGAAGGGATTCCCTTGTCTTAGCCTTGGAAAAAGATGAGGGAAAGGCTTTGAAAAATGTTGTGGTAGTTTGAAAAACGTTCTGCTTGGAGCATTGGTCAAAGATGCTTGAAAGTTTATGAACAAAAAAGACAGCGAACCTGAGGACAAAACTGACTTACAGATCACTCCTAAACGCTGTCTTGGAGGGACTGACAATGAGGGATCAGAAGCTAATAAAGGAGAGAATATTTCCCAGCTTGGTAAACTGTCAGTGGGAGCAGAAGGGTTCAGTCAGAGAGTGGGGCGAGCAAGAGATAAACAGACAGAAGTTATGCAGACTCCCTTATGTCAGGCTGTGGGAAGTGAAGAACCCCTGGTTATAAATATCCCTTTTTTCTGTGACTGGTTTGAACAATTGAGAGTTAGGAGCTGGAAATTATGGAGACCTTCCAGACTGAACAACCAGCACTTCTGAGATAATGATTAGAACAAAAAACTCTGGCTGAAAAGATATTAAGGTAATTATGCAAGATTTGTTGAATTGAAAATGACTCATAAAGCAGGTGTCAGGAGTTTTGCAGGGAAGAAGGCAATCGTGCAAGAGGAGGTTACAGGGGAAGGGGCTGAGGCTGGAGCCCTGACCACGGGAAGTTCAGCTACAGCCAGGAGAAAATGAGTGTGCTGATTGTAAAAAGCGGCAGGACCTGCAGCCCAAAACAGGAATGCACAATTAAAAAACCCGGTAACTAACAAAGTGAAGAACTAGCAAAATCTCATCACTTCCTTGAGAAAAGTAGGACAGCCAAATCTGACCCAGCACTCTCCCCCCACACGTGGGCAGACAACAGCAGCCACCGCAGGCCTCAGCTCCAGAGATACCAACGCACGGGACCTCCTGCTCCCAAGCCTCGCCGGAAGAGAAAAGAAGAGCGAGCTCTCTTATCTACGCCTTGTTTATATGTTGGGTTACGTTAAAGGAAGACATGGAATACTTCGGTAAATTTCTGACCTCCGTTGTTAAGGAAGACCTAAAAAGGCCATTGTTAAGCCAATCCATGACACAAGCAAAGCAAAATAATACAAACTTTGCTTATTTACCCCATCATAGAAATATGATTGTTTTCAAAACTGTGCATTTTACATCACTTAATACTCAAAAGACGATCCCTGTTATGACAGTGATTAACAGCAAAGTTTGCAACAAGGAACAAGCCACCCCATCAGTGATATTCCACCTGTATGGTTGAGAAATGTATTCAGCCAGTTGTTTTCTGCACCCTCTCCAACATCGCGAGCTTGTCGGGCAACAGCCTGAATTTGTTCCATTTGCTTATTAAGATCTTCTGTTACGTTTGGGACAGGGATGCAACAATGACCTGTGTCCAATTCCAGATCCCCACAAACCCCGTGCTCTTTGGCCAGCAATAAATCTAAAACCAGGTGGTGCTGTAACACTGCCTTAGTATTGGCTCCTACCTGCTGGCTGATAATTCAAATCCTTTGGCAACACAATTGGTCAGTGGTTCCACTTGCCAGGTAAGATTTTCAATTAGAATACCATTTTCCAGTGCGGTCAGTCCTGGGATTAAAAAAAATTTGCAATCCCCATCTGGCCTCAGTGGATGTGCTCGACCCTTGCCAATTATCCTCAGCGGTGGCTCTTTTGCCTTTTCCCCAATGCCAATGGTTTATAGGGCTTTGATTCCAGACTGGGACATTTCCCAGCTTCCAGTCAACCAGTACCTCTCCAGATTCCCAAGAGCATTGGGCAACCATTGAGAGAGGCTTCACTACGACAACAGCCAGCTCTACATACCCTGGCATGAACCCCATTGGGCCCCATCGACTGACAGGGATCCAGCTGGAACAGCAAATCCCACACAAGTGCAGGGTTGGTTGGGTGCTTCTCGTTTGCACAGCCATGGTTCTCTAGCCCTGGGCTCTCAGGGTGCCTGAGCCCATCCCTGCTGTTGCAGACAGAGGCAAAGAAAGCCTTAAACATCTCTGCTCTATCTACAGCCCTGTTTGTGAAGTGTCCATGCTCATCAAGCACTGGGACAATGTTAGTCCTGGCCAGCTTTTTGCTGTTAACATATTATAAAAAGTCCTTTTTATTGTCCTTCAGAGCACTGGCCAGCTCCAACCCTGCTTGAGCTTTGGCCAGCAAAGGGGTAGGGGCACTCGTCACTGTGGATGTGTTGGTGCTTGATCACGGAGCCACTCTCGCTGCAGCTCTTTCCCCAGTGGCTGCAGGCAAAGGGGCATCTTGGGTGTGGATGCGCTTGTGGCGGATCAGGGAGCACTTCCATCTGAAGCTCTTCCCACACTCAATGCAGGCAAAGGGGCGCTCGCCCGTGTGGATGCGCTGGTGATGGATCAGTTCCTGTTTCCAGCTGAAGCTCTTGCCACAGTCATGGCAGGTGAAGGGACGCTCACCCGTGTGGATACGCTGGTGGCTCAGTAGGTTGCCCTTCTGGTTGAAGCTCTTGCCACAGTCATTGCAGACAAAGGGACGTTTGCCTGTGTGGATGCGCTGGTGGCTCAGTAGGTTGCCTCTCTGGCTGAAACTCTTGCCACAGTCAGAGCAGGCGTAGGGTCGCTCACCCGTGTGGGTGCGCTGGTGGATGATCAGTTGTTGTTTCTCGCTGAAGCTCTTGACACAGTCGTTGCAAGCAAAGGGTCTCTCGCCTGTGTGGATGCGCTGGTGGCTGATGAGTTGTTGCTTCCAGCTGAAGCTCTTGTCACAGTCCTTGCAAGCAAATGGTCGCTCGCCTGTGTGGATACGCTGGTGGCTGATGAGTTGTTGTTTCCAGCTGAAGCTCTTGCCACAGTCATTGCAGGTGAAGGGATGCTCGCCTGAGTGGATGTGCTGGTGGCTGATGAGTTGTTGTTTCCAGCTGAAGCTCTTGCCACAGTCATTGCAGGTGAAGGGTCGCTCGCCTGTGTGGATGCGCTGGTGGCTGATCAGGTGTTGCTTCAGGCTGAATCTCTTGCCACAGTCATTGCAGGTGAAGGGACGCTCACCCGTGTGGATGCGCTGGTGGCTCAATAGGTTACCCTTCTGGTTGAAGTTCTTGCCACAGTCATTGCAGGTAAAGGGACGCTCGCCACTGTGGATGCGCTGGTGGCTCAATAGGTTGCCCTTCTGACTGAAGCTTTGGCCACACTCAGAGCAGCTGTATGGCCGCTTGCTGGTGTGGCTCTGCTCATGGACAGCCAGTGCAGTTTGGCTCCCGGAGCTGTTGTGGTACTCAGGGACAATGGAGGGAGCCTTCTCCAGCAGCTGGGAAGCCGGGATGGCGCAGACATGGGAGTGCCCTGATGGGTCTCCCTGGCACCCACTCAGCTGGCTGTGACATGAGCCAACACCTCCTACAGACCCCCAGTACCCACCTGGCACAGGGCTCCGGTGCCTCCTCTGCTCCCCCGGTGGGTCTGGCACACACAGCATCTTTCCTCGTTCCAGCTTGCAGATGATCTCTGGCTTGGTGGTGGCCCAGCCTGTCCAGGACACAGACAGAAGCACCCTCCCTGCACTGCTGCTATGGCAGAGATGGCCACCACCATGCACAGCCACTCCATCTCCCCTCTTCCTTGTGCCTACAGCCTCCTCCCGGGTGACTCTCCTCACCTCGGCCACTCTCCTGCACAACAAGAAACCTGGGAAGGGCTCAAAGCTGCACCGGGGCAGGATTCTGTAATCCCATTCTTTGACTGCTGGACAGCAATGAAATGCTCAGGCAGTGGAACCAGAGCAGACTCATGGGTCCCTTCCAACTGAAAATGTCTATCCCATCACACACCATGCCAGGCAATGCTATGTCATCCCACCCCATGCTATGCGATGTCATGCCATGCCACCCCACCCCTCGTGGAGCCCAGCCCGGCAGAGGTACAGAGTCCTCACCCAGCGAGGCGAGCGTCTCGTAGTTGTCCAGCATCACCTCCCGGTAGAGCCGCCGCTGCCAGCGCGCCAGCTCTGCCCACTCCTCGCGGCAGAAGTAGATGGCCACCTCCTCGAAGCTCACGGCCATCTGCAGCAAGAAGCACGCCCGGCTCAGCACGCCCCGCCGCGCCTCGGCTCCGCACCTCTGCCCCAAGCCTGACGCTGCTGGGCACGGACCCGCCAGCCACGGCGGCTCCAGCAGCCCGAGGGCAGCGCCGCCACAGCTCGCAGCAGCCCGGCCAAGGCAAGGGCGAGGGCAGAGGGGCGGCGGCCGGCACAGCCGGGCCCCGCAGCACGGGCCCCGCCGCACGGGGGGCTCGCTCAGCAGCTCCCTGCGCGGGGGGACAGCCCAGCGCCTGCAAAGCCGGGACAGGGGCAGAGCCGGCAGCCGGGCCGGCGCCTTGCCCCGGCTCCTGCCGCCTCCGGGACCCCCGACAGAGCAGCGGGCACTGCGCCCTCTCCCCGCCGCCCCCGCGCTGCAAGCCGCAGCCCCTGCAGCAGCCTGGGCCTGACCCGCACCTTGCCGAAGCAGCCTGGAGCCCCGCGCCGCTGCCTGCAGCCAGGCACACGGAGGCTCGCACACACAGCGCTCCGGGCACGGGCAACGGGCACCGGGCACGCTCCGGATGGCTGCGATGGCACCGCCCGCACCGCCGCAGCCAGCACAGACGCTCCGGGCCCCGCACAACGGTGACGCCCCCGAACACGCGTCGCCAGTCCCGTCCCCCCTTTCTGTCCCCAGGATGATACCGCGTGGGGGCGACTCCACGCTCGGCCGCCTTCCCGTGGCTGCTGGGAAAAATTAACTCTGTCCCAGCCGAACCAGGGCCATTCTCCCCTACCGTGCCCACACCCCGCCCTTTCCCCTCCATCCCCACTGCTTTTATTGTTCTTTTCCTTCTCCTTGGTTGTATCCAAGTTCTTGCTGTAAGCTGTGGTTGTTTTGACCGAGCTCAAAGTGATGCAAGTGGTCACTACTGCAAAAGTGGAGCGTTCTTGTTTTAGCTAAAGTTGAATCAGTTTTCTAACTTCAGCTGAGTGTCGACGAAGTAAATGCTTTTGCTGAAAGGTGGCTGCGTGTTTTTCAGACATCCTTTTCTTTAGTGTTCGCTCTAGAAATGGTAACACCCTGTGCAGGGTATAACACTTAATGAGCAGATACTCTTCTGCAATTGCCTCCTTTTGTTGATAGTTTCTACTATCTAAGGAATGTGTGGTTGAACTGACAAGGCAAGTCTTGTACTTTAGAACTTTTACAAACCAGTAGAGATTGAGCTGGTTTGAGCCAGCTTTCCCAAGCTCTGGCGGCGTACTGAGACACTGTTTTTGAAACAAACCAAGGTCAACCATCCTCTACTACCTAAAATGAGTTGGTTTGAGCTAGCTTTGCCAAACTCTCCAACCACTCATTCTGCCTCTTTCCCTTGCTCCTTTGCATATCCTTGCAGTGTAGTTCTTTGTATTTAGAAAAACATAGAAATACAGAAATATATATACATTTAGTGTGATCTTGGTTTCTTCCATAGTTTTTTCCTTTGAAAGGGGGGAAAAGCTTTGGGAAAGAGGCAGACTGAGCGGTTGGAGAGCTTGGCAAAGCTAGCTCAAACCTAACTGCTTACTAATTGGGTATGAACCACAGATGGCATTTTCTGCATTCCATTCAAAAGGGAAGTCAAGAGCGTTTTGCTTTTGAATGGGAAAATCCTGGGACTGGCAGAAAAACTCAGTATCCATGGACTGTCCTACCCCAAGGATTTGAAAACAGTCCAACAGCTTTTGGAAATCCATCAGCCAAAGAACTAGAAAGATGGAAAAAGAAAATGATGGGAGAACAATATTACAGCATGGGGATGGTATCCTTAGTGCTACAACTGCTGGAGAAGAGTGCTTGCGACTACCTAGAAGGCTTTTAAACTTTGGGGGGCTGAGTGGATAGAGAGTCTCCAGAGAGAAGGCCCAGGTGTTAGCGAGAACTGTGACTTACCTTGGATTTGAGATACCACAAGGACAGGGACAACGGGGAACGGAGAGAAAAGAAACTCTTTGCCAACTGCCAGACCCACGGACAGTTCGTGAGTTAAGAACTAAGGTATGAAGTGTGAAGTCCTAATGACATCTACTCGTAAACATTTGGGTTGGACCGATAATAGTAGAGCAGCCTACAAAAACTTGAAATTGTCTTTAAGGAAAGCACCTGCGCTCGGGCTCCCGGACTTCACTGAACCGTTTGAGTGTCTTACCTAGGAGAAGCCGTGGAACAGCCCCGGGAGTAGGATCGCAGTTTCTGGGGGAGCAGCGACGCGCAGAGGCCAATCTCTCCAAACACTCCGACGGTGTCAGCCAAGGATGGCCGCGCTGCCCGACAGCAGTTGCCGCTGCCGTGACACTGCTGCAGGAGGCTCGTCAGTTCACAAGGGGACAGGAAATGACAGTGGCTGTACCACATATGGGTATCGCTCTCTCCGAGCCGAATGCCGAAGTACCAGGTGCTATTATTGGAGCAAGACCGTGTCCTCCTTAGGACCACCTCCGAAGTTAACCCGGCGGTGTTTCTTTCTGCCGACCGTGTAGAAGAGACTTCTGGGATTTGCATGTGTCTTGGAGGCCTCCGTTTGGTGGGAATGAGAAAGGATGAATTATAGTTTAAAATCACAGTTGAGTAAAATATGCCAGGAAACCTCCGTGACCTGAATAAAAGCTCTGCCTTTAGCATGATTAAGAATTTGCATTGAACCTCGATGAGGAGGCCTTAGCCTGGATGAGATATTGTATGGAAGACCTTATCAGATGCCACATGTCCCAGGAGATATCACTGTTAAAGGGAGTTTGGACATTGATAACTATTTGACATCGTTCGCAAAGGCTCTTCAGGAATGGCAGAAATGTGACTGTTAACAAATCCCTAGAGTTTGATAATCCAGCACATCCGTTTTGCAGAAAACGGCTGACTGAATGCATTTTTGAACCATATATGAGGAATATCACTGACGGGGTGGCTTGTTCCTTGTTGCAAACTTTACTGTTAATCACTGTCATAACAGGGATCGTCTTTTGGGTACTAAGTAATGTAAAATGAACAGTTTTGAAAGGGATCGTATTTCTAGAATAGAGTTTAGTAAACAATGTTTGTATTATTTTGCTTTGGTTGTGTGTGGTGAGAAGGGTGATGTTGACCTTTAGATGAGAGTCAAAGTTCCAACAAGAAAAGGAGGGATCTGATACAAGAACTGGTTGTTTTTCCAGAGAACGGAATATTTGGACTTAAGCAGAGTTGGGTTTGTGTAGCCTTGGTTTTCTAACTAACTTCAGTTAAGTGATATCGAAGTGGCAGTGGTTTTGAAAGTTAGACAGACACAGATGGTTCTTTTGTTGTATGTTTTATAAAATAGTGCTGGACCCGGACAGTGGTGGTGGAGTTGTTAATAATTTTTTACTTCTCTGAAACATGCAGGGTCAAACAGAGAGCTAGCTCTGAAGCTCTAACTACCTGAGACAGGCTTGGCTGTGTTGCAGTTCATAATCAAGTTAGTCCTTAGAAAGGAATAGAAAATGCAGGGACAATTTATACACGTGCCTCTAAGATGGATATATGGTCTGTCCCAGTTCTTGTCCCGTTGCCTGTGATTGATGGAAATCATTCCCTCGTGCTGCCCAGCGCAGAATTAAAGGATTCTTGCTTTCTAAAACTCCAAACCGAGTCTGAGAGAGTTGATTTGCCCTCATTTTTGGTATCAGATCTGGCCCACACTGGTGAGGATGCTTCTGGGGCAGGAGCCCGAGCTGCAGCTGGTGGTGGAGGGGCCAGGGCCACCACTCGCTGCCGGCTCACACATGGCTGCTCTGGAGGAGCCAGAGGTGGGTGCTCTGGGACTCCCACAGCAGCCTCCCCTGCAGCAGCCCCCAGTGCCCCATGAGACCCTCAGCAGCAGCTTTGGGGAGCTCCAGGCCGTGGAGGCGGCCACAGGCTGGGGATTCTCTGGGTGCACTGGTGAGCTGGCATGGTCCCCTCATCCCAGAAACACTTCTTGCATCCTCTTCACTGGAAGAACTTGGCCTCCGCCTGCCATCCCACTGGGGACAGACACTCCCCCTGTCACCACTCACCCCCTAGCACTGCCTGTAGACCCTGGTGCACCTACTCATGTTTCTTCAGGTCAGACTTGGCGCTGCACGTCCTGCTGCTCTCGCCACACCTCCAGGGCTTCCTTCCAGCGTAGGTGAGCTGTTGCTTGAGCAGGAGTTGCTTCTGTCTGCAGCAGTGGTCACAGTGGTGCAGGGAAAGGGGCGCTCGTCAGAGTGGATGAGTTGGTGCTTGATCAGGGAGCTCTTCTCGCTGAAGCTCTTGCTGCACTTGGTGCATTTGAAGGGCTTCTCGCCCGTGTGGATGCGCTGGTGCTTGATCAGGTGTTGCTTCTGGGTGAATCGGTAACCGCAGTCGGCACAGGCGAAGGGGCGCTCACCTGTGTGGATGCGCTGATGCTTGTTCAGGGAGGTCTTCCAGCTGAAATTCTTGCTACACTTGGTGCATTTGAAGGGTTTCTCACCCGTGTGGATGCGCTGGTGCTTGTTCCGTTCACCGCACTTTCTGAAAGTCTTGCTACACTTGGTGCATTTGAAGGGCTTCTCGCCTGTGTGGATGCGCTGGTGCTCGATCTGGGATCTCTTTCTCCTGAAGCTCTTGCTGCACTTGGTGCATTTGAAGGGCTTCTCGCCAGTGTGGATGCGTTGGTGATTGATCAGATCACTATTCCAGCTGAAGCGCTTTCCGCAGTCGGCACAGGTGAAGGGACGCTCCCTGGTGTGGATGCGCTGATGATCGATCAGGGAGCTTTTGACGCTAAAGCTCTTGCCGCAGTCGGCACAGGTGAAGGGACGTTCACCTGTGTGGATGCGCTGGTGCCTGATCAGGTCACCCTTCTGTCTGAAACTCTTCCCACAATCAGTACAGGCAAAGGGGCGCTCGCCCGTGTGGGTGAGATGGTGCCTGATCAGGTCACCCTTCCGTCTGAATCTCTTCTCACAGTTGACACAGGAAAAGGGGCGCTCACCACTGTGGACGAGCTGGTGCCTGATCAGGTCACACTTCTGACTGAAGCTCTTCCCACAATCAGCACAGGTAAAGGGTCGCAGACTCATGTGGATGTCCTGGTGCTTGATGAGAGAGACCCTTTTTCTGAAGCTCTTGTTGTAGTCTGTGCAGGCAAAGGGCCTCTCAACTTCGTGGCTCTGCTCGTGGTTGGCCAGTGAATTCCGGCTCCTGAAATTCTTGTACTTGAGGTACATGGGAGGGGTCTTCTCCAGCAGCTGGGGGTCTGGCATGGAGTGGAGCTGATGGTGCTGTGATGGGCTCCCCTGGTTCTCGTTCTGCTGGCTGCAGGATGAGCCCCTCAAACGCCTGCTGCTGGAATTCCCCCCTCCTCCCGCAGACCCCCGGTACCCGCCTGGCACAGGGTTCCAGTGCCTCCGCTGTACTCCAGGGGGGTCTGGCATGCACGGCATCTCTCCTCGCTCCAGCTTGCAGATGATCTCTGGCTTCGTGCTGGCCCAGCCTGTCCGGGACATAGACAGAAGTACTGTCTCCTGCACTGTCGCAATGGCAGAGATTACCCCCAACACACACCCCCCCAACCATTTTCCCCCCACTCCACTCCTCTCTCTGATCTCTACCCAGATACCATTCATTGCCCTCGTTTCCTGCACTAACAGTACCCTGTTGCCTTGCCCTCATCTCCTCGAACACTCTCCTGCACAACAGGACACCTGGGAAGGACTCAAAGCTCAGCCAGGGGAGGTTTAGATTTGACACACTGTCAGGGTGTGAGAGGCCTTTGGACACAGCCTGTAATCCCATGCTTTGACTGCTGGTCAGCCCTGAAGTGCTCAGGCAGTGGGAGAAAAGCAGCCTCGTAGGTCCCTTCCAAATGAAAATGTCTATCCCACCCCATGCCATGCCATGCCATGCCATGCCACCCCACCCCTCGTGGAGCCCAGCCCGGCAGAGGTACAGAGTCCTCACCCAGCGAGGCGAGCGTCTCGTAGTTGTCCAGCATCACCTCCCGGTAGAGCCGCCGCTGCCAGCGCGCCAGCTCTGCCCACTCCTCGCGGCAGAAGTAGATGGCCACCTCCTCGAAGCTCACGGCCATCTGCAGCAAGAAGCACGCCCGGCTCAGCACGCCCCGCCGCGCCTCGGCTCCGCACCTCTGCCCCAAGCCTGACGCTGCTGGGCACGGACCCGCCAGCCCCGGCGGCTCCAGCAGCCCGAGGGCAGCGCCGCCACAGCTCGCAGCAGCCCGGCCAAGGCAAGGGCGAGGGCAGAGGGGCGGCGGCCGGCACAGCCGGGCCCCGCAGCACGGGCCCCGCCGCACGGGGGGCTCGCTCAGCAGCTCCCTGCGCGGGGGGACAGCCCAGCGCCTGCAAAGCCGGGACAGGGGCAGAGCCGGCAGCCGGGCCGGCGCCTTGCCCCGGCTCCTGCCGCCTCCGGGACCCCCGACACAGCGGCGGGCACTGCGCCCTCTCCCCGCCGCCCCCGCGCTGCAAGCCGCAGCCCCTGCAGCAGCCTGGGCCTGACCCGCACCTTGCCGGAGCAGCCTGGAGCCCCGCGCCGCTGCCTGCAGCCGGGCACACGGAGGCTCGCACACACAGCGCTCCGGGCACGGGCACCGGGGGCTCCTTCCCTGCCCAGCGGCCTCTCCTCTCGCCTGCTGGGAAAAAGTAACTCTGTCCCAGCTGAATCCCGGCCATCCGGTCTTGATCGCGAACAAGATCGCGGGCGGTGGGTGGGGAGGGTAGGGAGACAATGTTCAGTTTGAGATGTTAATCTTAGTTAATGGTGACATCAAGATCCCGCACTGCACTGCCGTCTGCTAAAGATAAGGAAGTCACCCATCAGACACCCGTGGATGTAGACAAAGGATCACCTGGAGGAGCCAGAATTAGTATAAATGGACTGTAGGGGAGTTCTGTTGTATTCTAAATCAGACGGAAGATAATACGTAACTAGTTCCAGGAATAGGAGAGGAATAGTGAAATGCTTTCAGGAATACGTATGTATTTAGTAAATACAATAAGGAGGATTCCATGTATTCCTTGGAATCACTTATGGTAGAAAAATCACCAGTGCTTTCTGGGTGTCAGATTTATTAAAGGATACCTGCTCAACAGTATTTCAGGCTGTAGGACTGTTCTCTTTGTTCCAGTAGGGAGGCCAGAAACACCCACTCAGCTTGCAAAGCAGACGGCAGTTGTGCTCTCACACTCAACGTGACCGGTGCCTTTGGGTGATTCGGCAGTTTTTTCCAGAAGCTGCTGAGGTCAAATCCGATCAGACAACCCCCTTGCCCTGTCTCTTTGTAGCGAAGCTCTCGGCCCCGAGGGGTGTCACTGGGACCACATGACAAAGCTTGCTGGGGACCGTCGGCACCCAACAATTCACTCCATCTCTCCTCGATAAGGAGCCCCAGGAGCAGAATTCTGACACGGACTCCGCCTCGAGAAAACCTCGACCCAAGCACTGGGGCACAGGAGGGGGTGCGCAGCCCCTTCCCACAGCACGTGGGGATTGCACTGGCCAGCAAAACTTATGGCGTTAATGAATGAGACAGCGAACCAACAGATGGAAACGGGGTGATTATGGGCCGAGTTTTGTCAGTGAAGAAGGGGATAAATTCTGTGTGCAGTTCTCTGGAGGGGTGCTGTCTTTGTGAGATTCCTGGGCCGGCACCCAGCTTTGCACCCATTGTCTCTCTGTGCTCTTGGCTTGCCCGGTGGGTAAAGGATGCCACGAGGTTTTCCAGTAGCAACTACTTATACCAAAATGTTTCCTATGATATCAGAAGTATCAAATAACTTTCTTTGTGACAAGACGTAGTTACTACTGCAAAAAGTGAAATGTTTGCATTTCAGCTAGAGTTAAGTTTCATCTAGGGAACTGTATTTTTTTAAAGCTGTACAGAAGGTCCCTCTGATAGCAAGATTTATTGACAGCATGCTTTTTTTAAATCGTATTTTTCCACACGCTGTTCAAAGAGACACGATAACATCTTGTGTTAAGAATGGTATGTGCTGAACAGATATGCATAGACTCTTCGTAAGATTTCTTTGAAAATTTATACGTATGCATATAAATGCAAGATACATTCTGCAACCAGCTCGCCTGACTGATGGAAATCATTTCCTCATTGTTCAGTCCTGAAATTAAAGGCTGTTGCTTTCTAAAACATGAATAAAAAAATGACTCCTAGAGACTGTATTTGTCAGCATTTCAGTACCATTTGGCAACTCAGATGGGACTTGTATTCCGGACTTCAGATCTGTGAGGGTTGAAGGTGCTCCAGCTGGCAACCAAAAGCTACGGGGGGGCATCCTCCAACCCAATCCCAGACCGCGTCTGGGAGCAAGGATTCCACTGGTAAGAAGTAAAGCATCCTTTCTGGATTTTGGTTCGGTTGCCTGCTCGTAAGCCAGAGATGGAAGCCCTGCATGGTTGGGCTAGAAAGGCACCTAATTTGCTTTTGTTTTGCATGTGCTTTGTAATTGTCTGAATTTATTTTAGTTTGGAAACCTGATTTTGCCACGGTTTGCTGATCTGGAGCCCAGGAGCCTCGGGAACAAAGCAGGAGTCCGCGAGAGAGGGTACAAAACCGGGCCCCGGGGCAGCAGAGGCACAGCAAAGGCAGCCCCCACAGCACGGGAAGAACGAACAAAAAGTGGGTGCCGGGCACTGCCGAAGGCTCCCCGCCCCGGCACCCACGCCCGCCCGGCTCCCGAGCCGCAACCCCGCGCCCCGAAACGCGGGTCGAGTCCCCGCTTTCTGCCCTGAGGGTGACGGGCCGACTCTCCCCTGGGCGGGGTTCTCTTGGCTGTCTCCCCTCCCGCCTGCTGGGCGAAATTAACTCTAGACCAGTCGAACCCAGCCCATTCCTGCTTGGCGGAACCGAACACCGTAAAAAGAGCCTGAGGTTGCCGGAGTCAAAACTAAACACTGAAAATGCCCGATTCCGCCCGCTGCAGCCGCACTTGTTACAAGGAGAAATGGAAAAGAGGATTAGGCGAGAGAGAGAGATAGTTCATAAGAGACCGAAGAGATGGTAGTCACCGCTTTCAGGGCTCCGCGTGTTGCAGCAAGTTTTTTCTTTGTCCTGGAGGTCCAAGAAGATGCGAGTGACCACGAGGTTCCAGGTAACGAGGCGTTTTTTCCATTCTCTGTCCCCGCCTCTCAGCTGGATCAGGTGGCAGATGAGGTCACAGGTTGAGACCGGCCCTTCAGCAGGTCCCCGTCTGGAGCTCTGCCCACTGGGTATGGGGCCGCAGGGTGACATCTCAGAATCCCCTGCTTTGGGATATTATAACTCAGGCCATGCCGGGTCCATAGACCTCGGCACGGGGTGCACCCCTCCGAGAAGAACCCTGTATCACTCTGGCTCCCTTGGGATGGTACTTTATCCTCATCCTCCCACAAGTCCCAAGGCACACCCCAGCCTCTCACCGTACCCCAGACGGAACGGGTCTGGAGCCCCGCGCCGCTGACTGCAGCCCGGCACACGGAGGCTCGCACACAGAGCGCTCCGGGCACAGGCACGCTCCGGATGCCGCCCCACGTGCCCGGCCCAGCACCGCCCGGAACGGCGCAGCCGGCACAGAAGCTCCCTGCCCAGCACATAGGGTGGCGCCCCCGAAACGCACCCACCTTTCTGTCCTCAGGATGACGCCACGCGGGCCGACTCTCCCAGCCAAACCCCGGGCATTCCACGTGCGGGCGAATCATCATCCCAAGAGAGAGGGAGGGACCTTGGCTCGTCTCCCACCGGTTCCCGGGGAGTGGGACCCCGAATGGCGTGGGTTAAAATGTCCTAAAGCAAGTGATTCTGAGATGTGACACTGCCCCACCTCCCCCCCCAACGAGTAGACAGTAGTCAGGGTTCCTGGAGGGGAGGTGCTGAAGGGCCGCCCTCAACCTATGACCTGATCTGCCTCCTGACCCAGCTGTGAGGCCGTGACAGAATGGAAAAAAACCCTCCATAGCTGTGACCTCGTGGTCACTCGCATCTTCTTGGACCCACAGGACAATAGAAAATGCGCTACCACACGCGGAGCCCTGAAGGTGGTGTCTACCTATCATCACTTCTATTTATCTTTTCTCCATTTCTCTCTATCCTCGTTCTCTTTTTCGTTTTCCAGTGTAAGAAGTGCAGTGGCAGCGGGCGGAAAAGGGCATTTTTGGTGTTTAGGTTTGATTCCAGCAACCTCAGACTCTTTTTACAATGTTCGGCTCCGTCAAGCAGATTGTTATCAGTGATAT
The DNA here is from genome assembly GCA_033558185.1 of Dromococcyx pavoninus. NCBI lineage: Eukaryota > Metazoa > Chordata > Aves > Cuculiformes > Neomorphidae > Dromococcyx > Dromococcyx pavoninus. Next base: position 32,200 of record JAUMJL010000929.1, read on the forward strand.
CAGTGTTTCTAAGTTGCGGATTGTTGCGGTAGCATCGGTCTTTGTGGTTTCTTACATCACCCTTTTCAGTAAAATATAGTTTACCTTCTCCCTGTGAGTGATCGGGACACTGTGGTGCTCTCTTGGGATGATGCTTTGCCCACACGTGGAATGGCCCTGATTCGGCTGGGAAAGACTCGGCCCTACACGGCGTCATCCTGAGGACAGAAATGCACCAAGTGTAGCAAGAGTTTCAGCAGGAAGACCTCCCTGAGCAAGCACCAGCGCATCCACACAGATGAGCACCCCTTCGCCTGTGCTGACTGCGGTTACCGATTCACCCAGAAGCAACACCTGATCAAGCAGCAGCGCATCCACACGGGCGAGCACCCCTTTCCCTGCACCACTGTGACCACCGCTGCAGACAGAAGCAGCACCTGCTCAAGCAACAGCTCACCCACGCTGGAAAGAAGCCCTGGAAGTGTGGCGAGAGCAGCAGGACCTGCAGCCCAAAGTCTGACTTGAAGAAACATGAGTAGATGCACCAGGGTCTACGGGCAGTGCTAGGGGGTGAGTGGTGACAGGGGGAGTGTCTGTTCCCAGTGGGATGGCAGGCGGAGGCCAAGTTCTTCCAGTGAAGAGGATGCAAGAAGTGTTTCTGGGATGAGGGGACCATGCCAGCTCACCAGTGCACCCAGAGAATCCCCAGCCTGTGGCCGCCTCCACAGCCTGGTGCTCCCCAAAGCTGCTGCTGAGGGTCCCACGGGACACTGGGGGCTGCTGCAGGGGTGGCTGCGGTGGGAGTCCCAGAGCACCCACCTCTGGCTCCTCCAGAGCAGCCATGTGTGAGCCGGCAGCGAGTGGTGGCCCTGGCCCCTCCACCACCAGCTGCAGCTCAGGCTCCTGCCCCAGAAGCATCCTCACCAGTGTGGGCCAGATCTGATACCGAAAATGAGGGCAAATCAACTCTCTCAGACTCGGTTTGGAGTTTTAGAAAGCAAGAATCCTTTAATTCTGCGCTGGGCAGCACGAGGGAATGATTTCCATCAATCACAGGCAACGGGACAAGAACTGGGACAGACCATATATCCATCTTAGAGGCACGTGTATAAATTCTCCCTGCATTTTCTATTCCTTTCTAAGGACTAACTTGAATATGAACTGCAACACAGCCAAGCCTGTCTCAGGTAGTTAGAGCTTCAGAGCTAGCTCTCTGTTTGACTCTGCATGTTTCAGAGAAGTAAAAAATTATTAACAACTCCACCACCACTGTCCGAGTCCAGCACTATTTTATGAAACATACAACAAAAGAACCATCTGTGTCTGTCTAACTTTCAAAACCACTGCCACTTCGATATCACTTAACTGAAGTTAGTTAGAAAACCAAGGCTACACAAAACCAACTCTGTTTAAGTCCAAATATTCCGTTCTCTGGAAAAACAACCAGTTCTTGTATCAGATCCCTCCTTTTCTTGTTGGAACTTTGACTCTCATCTAAAGGTCCACATCACCCTTCTTCTCACCACACACAACCAAAGCAAAATAATACAAACATTGTTTACTAAACTCTATTCTAGAAATACGATCCCTTTCAAAACTGTTCATTTTACATTACTTAGTACCCAAAAGACGATCCCTGTTATGACAGTGATTAACAGTAAAGTTTGCAACAAGGAACAAGCCACCCCGTCAGTGATATTCCTCATATATGGTTCAAAAATGCATTCAGTCAGTCGTTTTCTGCAAAACGGATGTGCTGGATTATCAAGGGATTTGTTAACAGTCACATTTCTGCCATTCCTGAAGAGCCTTTGCGAACGATGTCAAATAGTTATCAATGTCCAAACTCCCTTTAACAGTGATATCTCCTGGGACATGTGGCATCTGATAAGGTCTTCCATACAATATCTCATCCAGGCTAAGGCCTCCTCGTCGAGGTTCAATGCAAATTCTTAATCATGCTAAAGGCAGAGCTTTTATTCAGGTCACGGAGGTTTCCTGGCATATTTTACTCAACTGTGATTTTAAACTATAATTCATCCTTTCTCATTCCCACCAAACGGAGGCCTCCAAGACACATGCAAATCCCAGAAGTCTCTTCTACACGGTCGGCAGAAAGAAACACCGCCGGGTTAACTTCGGAGGTGGTCCTAAGGAGGACACGGTCTTGCTCCAATAATAGCACCTGGTACTTCGGCATTCGGCTCGGAGAGAGCGATACCCATATGTGGTACAGCCACTGTCATTTCCTGTCCCCTTGTGAACTGACGAGCCTCCTGCAGCAGTGTCACGGCAGCGGCAACTGCTGTCGGGCAGCGCGGCCATCCTTGGCTGACACCGTCGGAGTGTTTGGAGAGATTGGCCTCTGCGCGTCGCTGCTCCCCCAGAAACTGCGATCCTACTCCCGGGGCTGTTCCACGGCTTCTCCTAGGTAAGACACTCAAACGGTTCAGTGAAGTCCGGGAGCCCGAGCGCAGGTGCTTTCCTTAAAGACAATTTCAAGTTTTTGTAGGCTGCTCTACTATTATCGGTCCAACCCAAATATTTACGAGTAGATGTCATTAGGACTTCACACTTCATACCTTAGTTCTTAACTCACGAACTGTCCGTGGGTCTGGCAGTTGGCAAAGAGTTTCTTTTCTCTCCGTTCCCCGTTGTCCCTGTCCTTGTGGTATCTCAAATCCAAGGTAAGTCACAGTTCTCGCTAACACCTGGGCCTTCTCTCTGGAGACTCTCTATCCACTCAGCCCCCCAAAGTTTAAAAGCCTTCTAGGTAGTCGCAAGCACTCTTCTCCAGCAGTTGTAGCACTAAGGATACCATCCCCATGCTGTAATATTGTTCCCCCATCATTTTCTTTTTCCATCTTTCTAGTTCTTTGGCTGATAGATTTCCAAAAGCTGTTGGACTGTTTTCAAATCCTTGGGGTAGGACAGTCCATGGATACTGAGTTTTTCTGCCAGTCCCAGGATTTTCCCATTCAAAAGCAAAACGCTCTTGACTTCCCTTTTGAATGGAATGCAGAAAATGCCATCTGTGGTTCATACCCAATTAGTAAGCAGTTAGGTTTGAGCTAGCTTTGCCAAGCTCTCCAACCGCTCAGTCTGCCTCTTTCCCAAAGCTTTTCCCCCCTTTCAAAGGAAAAAACTATGGAAGAAACCAAGATCACACTAAATGTATATATATTTCTGTATTTCTATGTTTTTCTAAATACAAAGAACTACACTGCAAGGATATGCAAAGGAGCAAGGGAAAGAGGCAGAATGAGTGGTTGGAGAGTTTGGCAAAGCTAGCTCAAACCAACTCATTTTAGGTAGTAGAGGATGGTTGACCTTGGTTTGTTTCAAAAACAGTGTCTCAGAACGCCACCAGAGCTTGGGAAAGCTGGCTCAAACCAGCTCAATCTCTACTGGTTTGTAAAAGTTCTAAAGTACAAGATTTGCCTTGTCAGTTCAACCACACATTCCTTAGATAGTAGAAACTATCAACAAACGGAGGCAATTGCAGAAGAAGAGTATCTGCTCATTAAGTGTTATACCCTGCACAGGGTGTTACCATTTCTAGAGTGAACACTAAAGAAAAGGATGTCTGAAAAACACGCAGCCACCTTTCAGCAAAAGCATTTACTTCGTCGACACTCAGCTGAAGTTAGAAAACTGATTCAACTTTAGCTAAAACAAGAACGCTCCACTTTTGCAGTAGTGACCACTTGCATCACTTTGAGCTCGGTCAAAACAACCACAGCTTACAGCAAGAACTTGGATACAACCAAGGAGAAGGAAAAGAACAATAATAGCAGTGGGGATGGAGGGGAAAGGGCGGGGTGTGGGCACGGTAGGGGAGAATGGCCCTGGTTCGGCTGGGACAGAGTTAATTTTTCCCAGCAGCCACGGGAAGGCGGCCGAGCGTGGAGTCGCCCCCGCGCGGTATCATCCTGGGGACAGAAAGGGGGGACGGGACTGGCGACGCGTGTTCGGGGGCGTCACCGTTGTGCGGGGCCCGGAGCGTCTGTGCTGGCTGCGGCGGTGCGGGCGGTGCCATCGCAGCCATCCGGAGCGTGCCCGGTGCCCGTTGCCTGTGCCCGGAGCGCTGTGTGTGCGAGCCTCCGTGTGCCCGGCTGCAGGCAGCGGCGCGGGGCTCCAGGCTGCTTCGGCAAGGTGCGGGTCAGGCCCAGGCTGCTGCAGGGGCTGCGGCTTGCAGCGCGGGGGCGGCGGGGAGAGGGCGCAGTGCCCGCTGCTCTGTCGGGGGTCCCGGAGGCGGCAGGAGCCGGGGCAAGGCGCCGGGCCGGCTGCCGGCTCTGCCCCTGTCCCGGCTTTGCAGGCGCTGGGCTGTCCCCCCGCGCAGGGAGCTGCTGAGCGAGCCCCCCGTGCGGCGGGGCCCGTGCTGCGGGGCCCGGCTGTGCCGGCCGCCGCCTCTCTGCCCTCGCCCTTGCCTTGGCCGGGCTGCTGCGAGCTGTGGCGGCGCTGCCCTCGGGCTGCTGGAGCCGCCGGGGCTGGCGGGTCCGTGCCCAGCAGCGTCAGGCTTGGGGCAGAGGTGCGGAGCCGAGGCGCGGCGGGGCGTGCTGAGCCGGGCGTGCTTCTTGCTGCAGATGGCCGTGAGCTTCGAGGAGGTGGCCATCTACTTCTGCCGCGAGGAGTGGGCAGAGCTGGCGCGCTGGCAGCGGCGGCTCTACCGGGAGGTGATGCTGGACAACTACGAGACGCTCGCCTCGCTGGGTGAGGACTCTGCACCTCTGCCGGGCTGGGCTCCACGAGGGGTGGGGTGGCATGGGATGGGGTGGGAAGGGATGGGAGGGCATGGAATGGGACGGCATGGCATGGCATGGGATGCAGTGGGTTGGGATGGGATGCAATGGGAAGGGGTGGGATGTGATGGGTTAGACATGGGAAGAGACCTGTGAGGCTGCTCTGGTCCCACTGCCTGAACACTTCAGGGCTGACCAGCAGTCAAAGCATGGGATTACAGAATCCTTTGAGCCCTTTCCAGGTTTCCTGTTGTGCAGGAGAGTGGCCGAGGTGAGGAGAGTCAGCCGAGAGGCGGCTGTAGGCACAGGGAAGAGGGGAGATGGAGTGGCTGTGCATGGTGGTGGCCATCTCTGCCATTGCGACCGCGCAGGAGAGGGTGCCTTTCTCTGTGCCCTGAACAGGCTGGGCCACCACCAAGCCAGAGATCATCTGCAAGCTGGAGCGAGGAAAGATGCCGTGTGTGCCAGACCCCCCTCGGGAGCAGAGGAGACACCAGAGGCCTGTGCCAGGCGGATACGGGGGGTCTGTGGGAGGGGTTGGCTCATGCCACAGCCAGCTGAGTGGGAGCCAGGAAGGCCCATCAGGGCACTCCCATGTCTACTCCATCCCAGCCTCCCAGCTGCTGGAGAAGGCTCCCTCCATTGTCCCCGTGTGCCACAATAGCTCCGGGAGCCGAACTGCACTGGCCATGCATGAGCAGAGCCACACCAGCAAGCGGCCATACAGCTGCTCTGACTGTGGCCAAAGCTTCAGCCAGAAAGGCAACCTTTTGAGCCACCAGCGCATCCACACGGGCGAGCGTCCCTTCACCTGCAATGACTGTGGCAAGAGCTTCAGCTGGAAACAACAACTCATCAGCCACCAGCACATCCACACAGGAAAGCGACCCTTTGCGTGCAATCACTGTGACAAGAGCTTCAGCTGGAAGCAACAACTCATCAGCCACCAGCGCATCCACACAGGTGAGCAACTCTTCGCCTGCAACAACTGTGGCAAGAGTTTCAGTGAGAAACAACAACTTGTCAGCCACCAGCGCACCCACACCGGCGAGCGACCGTTCACCTGCTCTGACTGTGGGAAGACCTTTAGCCAGAGGGGCAACCTATTGAGCCACCAGCGCATCCATACGGGCGAGCGACCCTTTGCCTGCAACGTCTGTGGCAAGAGCTTCAGCGAAAAACAACAACTGATCATCCACCAGCGCTTCCACACGGGCGAACGACCCTTCACCTGCAATGACTGTGGCAAGAGCTTCAGCCAGAAGGGCAACCTACTGAGCCACCAGCGTATCCACACGGGCGAGCGTCCCTTCACCTGCCATGACTGTGGCAAGAGCTTCAGCTGGAAACAGGAACTGATCCATCACCAGCGCATCCACACGGGTGAGCATCCCTTCGTCTGCACCGAGTGTGGGAAGAGCTACACATGGAAGTGCTCCCTGATCCGCCACCAGCGCATCCACAGCAGGGATTGCCCCTTTGCCTGCAGCCACTGGGAAAGAGCTGCAGTGGGAATGGCTCTGTGATCAAGCACCAACACATTCCCAGTGACGAGTGCCCCTACCCCTTTGCTGGCCAAAGCTCAAGCAGGGTTGGAGCTGGCCAGTGCTCTGAAGGACAATAAAAAGGTCTTTTTATAATATGTTAACAGCAAAAGGCTGGCCAGGACTAACATTGTCCCAGTGCTTGATGAGCATGGACACCTCACAAACAGGGCTGTAGACAGAGCAGAGAGGTTTAAGGCTTTCTTTGCCTCTGTCTGCAACAGCAGGGATGGGCTCAGGCACCCTGAGAGCCCAGGGCGAGAGAACCATGGCTGTGCAAACGAGAAGCACCCAACCAACCCTGCACTTGTGTGGGATTTGCTGTTCCAGCTGGATCCCTGTCAGTCGATGGGGCCCGATGGAGTTCATGCCAGGGTACGTAGAGCTGGCTGGTGTCATAGTGAAGCCTCTCACAGTGATTGCCCAATGCTCTTGGGAATCTGGAGAGGTACTGGTTGACTGGAAGCTGGGAAATGTCCCAGTCTGGAAGCAAAGCCCTATAAATCATTGGCATTGGGGAAAAGGCCAAAGAGCCACCGCTGAGGATAATTGGCAAGGGCCGAGCACATCCACTGAGGCCAGATGGGGATTGCAAATTTTTTTTAATCCCAGGACTGACCGCACTGGAAAATGGTATTCTAATTGAAAATCTTACCTGGCAAGTGGAACCACTGACCAATTGTGTTGCCAAAGGATTTGAATTATCAGCCAGCAGGTAGGAGCCAATACTAAGGCAGTGTTACAGCACCGCCTGGTTTTAGATTTATTGCTGGCCAAAGAGCACGGGGTTTGTGGGCATCTGGAATTGGACACAGGTCATTGTTGCATCCCTGTCCCAAACATAACAGAAGATCTTAATAAGCAGATGGAACAAATTCAGGCTGTTGCCCGACAAGCTCGCGATGTTGGAGAGGGTGCAGAAAACAACTGGATGAATACATTTCTCAACCATACAGGTGGAATATCATTGACAGGGTTCCTTGTTGCAAACTTTGCTGTTAATCACTGTCATAACAGGGATCGTCTTTTGAGTATTAAGTGATGTAAAATGCAGAGTTTTGAAAACAATCATATTTCTATGATGGGGTAAATAAGCAAAGTTTGTATTATTTTGCTTTGCTTGTGTCGTGGGTTGGCTTAACAATGGCCTTTTTAGGTCTTCCTTAACAACGGAGGTCAGAAATCTACCGAAGTATTCCATGTCTTCCTTTAACGTAACCCAACATATAAACAAGGCGTAGATAAGAGAGCTCGCTCTTCTTTTCTCTTCCGGCGAGGCTTGGGAGCAGGAGGTCCCGTGCGTTGGTATCTCTGGAGCTGAGGCCTGCGGTGGCTGCTGTTGTCTGCCCACGTGTGGGGGGAGAGTGCTGGGTCAGATTTGGCTGTCCTACTTTTCTCAAGGGAAGTGATGAGATTTTGCTAGTTCTTCACTTTGTTAGTTACCGGGTTTTTTAATTGTGCATTCGTGTTTTGGGCTGCAGGTCCTGCCGCTTTTTACAATCAGCACACTCATTTTCTCCTGGCTGTAGCTGAACTTCCCGTGGTCAGGGCTCCAGCCTCAGCCCCTTCCCCTGTAACCTCCTCTTGCACGATTGCCTTCTTCCCTGCAAAACTCCTGACACCTGCTTTATGAGTCATTTTCAATTCAACAAATCTTGCATAATTACCTTAATATCTTTTCAGCCAGAGTTTTTTGTTCTAATCATTATCTCAGAAGTGCTGGTTGTTCAGTCTGGAAGGTCTCCATAATTTCCAGCTCCTAACTCCCAATTGTTCAAACCAGTCACAGAAAAAAGGGATATTTATAACCAGGGGTTCTTCACTTCCCACAGCCTGACATAAGGGAGTCTGCATAACTTCTGTCTGTTTATCTCTTGCTCGCCCCACTCTCTGACTGAACCCTTCTGCTCCCACTGACAGTTTACCAAGCTGGGAAATATTCTCTCCTTTATTAGCTTCTGATCCCTCATTGTCAGTCCCTCCAAGACAGCGTCTGGGAGTGATCAGTAAGTCAGTTTTGTCCTCAGGTTCACTGTCTTTTTTGTTCATAAACTTTCAAGCATCTTTGACCAATGCTCCAAGCAGAACGTTTTTCAAACTACCACAACATTTTTCAACACCTTTCCCTCATCTTTTTCCAAGGCTAAGACAAGGGGATCCCTTCATTTAGACCACATTCTTTTTGCCTGTCTGGGCGATTCCGCAACGTATAAAACATATCCGAATACAGAGTTTTGTCCCGTTTTTCTTCTCTTCTTAGAAAAAGCATTGATTGCACCAAAGTATTATAACTCTGTCACCCATTAGCAGGCCATCGTTCCCCTTCCTCTAATTTATACATCGGCCACCATTAATTAGAGTAAGTAATAAAATGTTTTCTTGTTGCCGTTCCTGGAGACTGCCCTAACTGCTTGCCATGCATTAAAACACCCCAGAGGGGAATTCTTTACAAGACTGTCACCTCCTTGCGATGATCCCGCTCCCATCTGACAGACAGGTGATTGTGGAGAGATCACAAACAAACCGAAACAGATCGCGATTACAGCTCCTGCAGTCTCAAGAGCTTAGAGAGAACAGAGGCAATGCAACCCACGCTTGCTATGGAAAGGGGCTGCGCACCCCCTCCGGCGCCCCAGGGCTGGGTGGAGGGATTCTCGAGGCGGGGTCCATCCCTGCGGCTCCTTAGCGAGGTGGGACGGGGTCAATTGTCGGGTGCCGAGTGGCCCTCAGCAAGGTTTGTTGTACAAAGAGACGGGGGTGGGGGCTGGGGCGCGGTCTGATCGGATCGGACTTCAACAGCTTCTGGAGGGGAAACTGCCGAATCCCTCAAACGAGACCGACAATTGGCTCCGTCCCACCTCGCTAAGGAGCCCCAGGAGTAGAAGTCTGGCACGGCTCCGCCTCGAGTGATAGCGGGGTACACATTAGAAGACTCAGAAATACTAACAATTCGAAGAGGTGAGCTAAGGAATGTTGCAGTCTGTCACGTGTTGATTGCGAAGGATAAGGAAGACCAGGATGTCTGCAAGACCAGGATTGTCTGCAAGATAAGAGGAAGAAGACCCATTAAAGGTGTTTATAGGTTAATCAAGAACGTGAGATATGTTAACGATATACCCGATAAAATGCCAACGGTCGGGTGTTACGGGAAATCAGACCTCTGAGGGGAGGTCCCTTTGCCCAAATAAAGATACCTGCTTTTTAAAATTCCAATTAAGTCTTGGAAAGTTAAATTCTCGGCTGTTTCACGGTTTCATTTGGCACTCCAGATGGGACCTACTGTGCCCAGCTGCGGGACCCCCTGAGACCAGGACTCCCTAGGGTACCCGCGGGATTTCCCGGAGGGGCTCCGCCTCACCGGATCACCGCAGGAGCAGACAAGGACCAGGTAAGAAAAAGGTGTCTTTGAATCTACTTAAGGGAAAGGACCGATCCGATCGGGAATCCCGTAAGTCGTAAGGAGACGGCAGGGCAGCGTAGCGGGTTGCAGGTATTCTCAGTTGAGAGCTGACTTGGGAACCTGCTGCGGATGCTCCACATTTAGGTGGTTGGATTTTCGGCATAACAATTTATATGGCATGTACCTGTGTTGGAAAAGTGTGAGATTTTATTAGTCTGATATATTAGTCTGATATTAAATTAGGTAGAAACAGAAATATAATGGTTTTAAATTTGGTTACTTTGGGTTAAGTGTGTTAGTGATTGTTAGAAGTAGTGGTTATTTGGTTTTTCATTCCTTATAAGAACTGTATTTGTTAGAAGTAGACGAAACTTATCCAAGCTAAGCCTGCACCTGCAGTTGAGATAAAGGCTGAGCCTGCATACCAGAGTTAATTAAGCAAAACAGAAGGAAGCTGGCGCCGAAAAGACTGATATTATAATTAACCGATGAAGTAATCTTTGCATGCATATGTATTAGTTGTAAACTGTTGAATATACATTAGATTAGGTAACATGTAGGGAATAAATTGCTGTCGCGCTGTAACGGTCTTCGATCCACATTTGGGTGCGTACCCGTGGTTCCCGGGGCCTTGAAATAAAGCACCACATATAACCTCCGCCGAGTGGTTATGTGTTTGTCTCTCCACTAACATCTGGACTGAGAAAATGGCTTTGTGAATTTGACCTCAATACGGTTTTATTGTTGGATTTTTTACATCATGACTTACATGGCATACAGTTTCTTGGATAAAGATAGCGTATTTGGGAATTTAACCTAAACATTGCCTTGGTATTGTGTGCAGAATACACGGGAGGAACTTCTGAGAAAACCGACGCTGTTAGTCAGTGCTCACATTGCCATTAGATGGTATATTTCGATGTTTATTATCAAATTCCACAAAGGAGAGGCAATAGCACTTTGTTGTGTTGTTTGTACACAGTGCCAACTGATAACTGTAGGTTCTCGTGTCGTGTTGAACAACGATGTCTCAAATTGAAACAGACTATGGAAGAGTCTGAAGTAGAGCCAGGGGAATTAATGGTAACCCCAACAGCGACAAGTTCAGGAACTGGGAGCAGTGCGATGAAGAAGGAGAATCAAGCGACACTTTCACCCCAATTACCGCCAGGACCAGGAGTAAAACTTCTAAAAGTCTGGAACTATTGGCCCCTGTAGAAGAAGCGCTGGGGCCAAAGGGAGATCCAGCTAAAGTTAAAATCCCCTTTAGTTCTCTGAATTTAGATACTTGGAGGGAAATAGCAAAAGGATATCATGACGACCCTCCCAAGGTAGCAAAAAGGTTTGAACTGATAATCACAACCCCGGATCGTGGTTGGGATGGGGTGAAACTAATGAGGGGGAGGTAGTGAAACGGGTTTTTTGGATTTCAGCTAGGCTCCTGGCAGCTGCCCATTGTTATTGGAATGAGGGGATGGTGATAATCTGATACCACTACTGATTCTGCCTCCAGGCTCCAGGCTCTGATTATTATTAATGACCGGGTGGCAAAATCTGATCTTTCTCCCGATTCCATATGTGGTTGTGGAGCTGGCTGAATTGCAGGAGCAGGAGAGACTGCTGTGGTCTCTTAATCAAAAGACAGCTTATTGGGGTGGAGGAATTTGATGCGATTGCCACCCCTCCCCCCAGGATTAGCCAGCTCCCTGGAAACATAAAAAAAACAGCTTGCTTGCAGTTGATGTGGGCTCTCGTGTTAATGTCAGCAACCACGGACAAAGAGACCCCCTTGAGTAGAGGTTTGCATGACTCCTTAAGACTTCGCAAAGTTTCACGGAGTCTGTTATTGAAAGAGGGTCCAAGGAAAGGCGTTCCTTGATATTTAAGGGCGGGCCTGCCCCATCTTATCTGCAGTTGTTAGTGTGGAGAAAATGAAAATAAAAAATAGAAAATAATAAAAATTAAAAATAAATAAATAAAAAAAAACCAAGATAAAAGCTGTGGGAATGGAGGGGAAAGGGCGGGGTCTGGGCACGAGTAGGGAATGGCCCTGGTTCGTCTGGGACAGAGTTAATTTTTCCCAGCAGCGAAGAGAAGTCAGCCCAGGGCAGAGTCGACCCCGGCGGCGTCATCCTGGAGACAGAAAGGGGGGCCGGGAGTGGCGACGCGTGTCGGGGGCGTCACCGTTGTGCGGGGCCGGGAGCGTCTGTGCTGGCTGCGGCGGTGCGGGCGGTGCCATCGGAGCCATCCGGAGCGTGCCCGGTGCCCGTGCCCGGAGCCTCACTACTGGAACAAAGAAACCAGTCTGAAATACCGTTGAGCAGGTATTCCTTAATAATTCTGTCACAGGGAAGCACTGGAGAGTGTTCCGCCGTAATTCCGCCGTAATTGCTTCCAAAGACTACATGGAAATCTCCTTTTTGTATTTACTAAATACATACATATTTCTTACGTTTCTCTGAAAGCATTTCACTGTTCCCCTCCTATTCCTGGAACGATTTACAGATCATCTTCTGTCTGATTTACAATACAACAGTACCCTCTATTGCCCATTTAAACTAATTCTGGCTCCTCCCGGTGATCCTTTGTCTACATCCACAGGTGTCTGATGGGAGACTTCCTTATCTTTAGCAGACGGAGATGCAGTGCGGGATCTTGATGTCACCATTAACTAAGATTAACATCTCAAACTGAACATTGTCTCCCTACCCTCCAGTAGTTGCTACTAGAAAACCTCGTGGCATCCTTTATCCGCCGGGCAAGCCAAGAGCAGAGAGCCAAGGGTGCAAAGCTGGGTGCCTGCCCAGCAATCTCACAAAGACAGCACCCATCCAGAGAACTGCATACAGAATTTATCGCCTTCTTCACCGACAAAACTCGGCCCATAATCACCCCGTTTCCATCTGTTGGTTCGCTGTCTCATTCATTAACGCCCTAAGTCTTGCTGGCCAGTGCAATCCCCACGTGCTGTGGGAAGGGGCTGCGCACCCCCTCCTGTGCCCCAGTGCTCGATCGAGGTTTTCTCGAGGCGGGGTCCGTGCCAGAATTCTGCTCCTGGGGCTCCTTAGCGAGGAGAGATGGAGTAAATTGTTGGGTGCCGACTCTCCCGAGCAACCTTTGTTGTGTGGTCCCAGTGGGATCCAATGCCTCTGCGAGCCCCTCCTCGCCTGGAGCATGGCTACAAAGAGACGGATGATGGGGAAATACCGTTAAGCAGGTATCCTTTAATAAATCTGACACCCGCAAAGCACTGGTGATTTTTCTTCCATAGGTGATTCCAAGGAATACATGGAAGTCTCCTTATTGTATTCACCAAATACATACATATTCCTTACGATGCCCTGAAAGCATTTCACTATTCCTCTCCTATTCCTGGAACTAGTTACGTATTATCTTCCGTCTGATTTAGAATACAACAGAACTCCCCTACAGTCCATTTATACTAATTCTGGCTCCTCCAGGTGATCCTTTGTCTACATTCAGAGGTGTCTGGTGGGGGATTTCCTTATCTTTAGCAGACGGCAGTGCAGTGCGGGATCTTGATGTCACCATTAACTAAGATTAACATCTCAAACTGAACATTGTCTCCCTACCCTCCCCGCCCACCGTCCACGTTCTTTTTCACGATTAACACCGAATGGCCGGGGTTCGGCTGGGACAGTTACTTTTTCCCAGCAGGCGAGAGGGGAGGCGGCTGGGCAGGGACGGAGCCCCCGTGCCCGGAGCGCTGTGTGTGCGAGCCTCCGTGTGCCCGGCTGCAGGCAGCGGCGCGGGGCTCCAGGCTGCTTCGGCAAGGTGCGGGTCAGGCCCAGGCTGCTGCAGGGGCTGCGGCTTGCAGCGCGGGGGCGGCGGGGAGAGGGCGCAGTGCCCGCTGCTCTGTCGGGGGTCCCGGAGGCGGCAGGAGCCGGGGCTAGGAGCCGGGGCAAGGCGCCGGGCCGGCTGCCGGCTCTGCCCCTGTCCCGGCTTTGCAGGCGCTGGGCTGTCCCCCCGCGCAGGGAGCTGCTGAGCGAGCCCCCCGTGCGGCGGGGCCCGTGCTGCGGGGCCCGGCTGTGCCGGCCGCCGCCTCTCTGCCCTCGCCCTTGCCTTGGCCGGGCTGCTGCGAGCTGTGGCGGCGCTGCCCTCGGGCTGCTGGAGCCGCCGGGACTGGCGGGTCCGTGCCCAGCAGCGTCAGGCTTGGGGCAGAGGTGCGGAGCCGAGGCGCGGCGGGGCGTGCTGAGCCGGGCGTGCTTCTTGCTGCAGATGGCCGTGAGCTTCGAGGAGGTGGCCATCTACTTCTGCCGCGAGGAGTGGGCAGAGCTGGCGCGCTGGCAGCGGCGGCTCTACCGGGAGGTGATGCTGGACAACTACGAGACGCTCGCCTCGCTGGGTGAGGACTCTGCGCCTCTGCCGGGCTGGGCTCCACGAGGGGTGGGGTGGGATGGCATGGCATGGCATGGGATGAGATGGGGTGGGATAGGATAGACATTTTCAGTGGGAAGAGACCTACGAGGCTGCTCTGGTCCCACTGCCTGAGCACTTCAGGGCTGACCAGCAGTCAAAGCATGGGATTACAGAATCCTGCCCTGGTGCAGCTTTGAGCCCTTCCTGTTGTGCAAGAGAGTGGCCGAGGTGAGGAGAGTCACCCGGGAGGAGGCTGTAGGCACAGGGAAGAGGGGAGATAAGAGTGGCTGTGCATGGTGGTGGCCATCTCTGCCATGGCAGCAGTGCAGGAGAGGGTGCCTTTCTCTGTGCCCTGGACAGGCTGGGCCACCACCAAGCCAGAGATCATATGCAAGCTGGAGCGAGAAGAGATGCCGTGCGTGCCAGACCCACCCGGGGAGCGGAGGAGGCACTGGAGCCCTGTGGCAGGCGAATACCAGAGATCCGTGGAAGGTGTTGGCTCATGCCACAGGCAACTGGGCAGGAACCAGGGAGGCCCATCAGGGCACCCCCATATCTGCTCCATCCCAGCTTCCCAGCTGCCGGAGAAAACTCCCTCCATTGTCCCCGAGTGCCACAACATCTCCGGGAGCCGAACTGCACTGGCTGTCCATGAGCAGAGCCACACCAGCAAGCGGCCATACATCTGCTTTGACTGTGGCAAGAGCTTCAGGCAGAAGGGCAAACTATTGAGTCACCAGCGCATCCACACGGGCGAGCGTCCCTTCACCTGCAATGACTGTGGCAAGAGCTTCAGGCAGAAGAGCACCCTATTGAGCCACCAGCGCATCCACAGTGACGAGAAGCCCTTTGCCTGCAGTCACTGCAGGAAGAGGTTCAGACGGAAGGGAGAAGTCATCAGCCACCAGCACATTCACACAGGCGAGCGCCCCTTCACCTGCACTGACTGCGGCAAGAGCTTTGGCGTCAAAGGCTTCCTGAGAAAACACCAGCGCATCCACACAGGTGAGCGCCCCTTTGCCTGCACTGCTTGTGGGGAGAACTTCAGTCAGAAGCAACACCTGATCATCCACCAGTTCATCCACACTGGCCAGAGTCCCTTTGTGTGTGCTGATTGTGGGAAGGGATACAGATGGAAGTGTGACCTGACCAGGCACCAGCGCATGCACAGTGGTGAGCGCCCCTTTCCCTGCAGTGACTGTGCGAAGAGGTTCAGACGGAAGGGAGACCTGATCAAGCACCAGCGCATCCACACAGATGAAAGACCCTTTGTCTGTGCTGACTGTGATAAGAGCTTCAGAGAGAAGAGCAGCCTGATCACCCACCAGCGCATCCACACAGGTGAACGACCCTTTGTCTGTGCTGACTGTGACAAGAGCTTCAGAGAGAAGAGCAGCCTGATCACCCACCAGCGCATCCACACAGGTGAGCGCCCCTTCACCTGCACTGATTGCTGCAAGAGCTTCAGCTGGAAGAGCTCCCTGATCAGCCACCAGCGCATCCACAGGGGCGACCATCCCTTCACCTGCACTGACTGTGGCAAGAGCTTCAGCAAGAAGAAATACCTGATCAAGCACCAACTCATCCACTCTGACGAGCACCCCTTCCCCTGCACCACTGTGACCACCGCTGCAGACAGAAGCAGCACCTGCTCAAGCAACAGCTCACCCACGCTGGAAAGAAGCCCTGGAAGTGTGGCGAGAGCAGCAGGACCTGCAGCGCCAAGTCTGACCTGAAGAAACATGAGTAGGTGCACCAGGGTCTACAGGCAGTGCTAGGGGGTGAGTGGTGACAGGGGGAGTGTCTGTCCCCAGTGGGATGGCAGGCGGAGGCCAAGTTCTTCCAGTGAAGAGGATGCAAGAAGTGTTTCTGGGATGAGGGGACCATGCCAGCTCACCAGTGCACCCAGAGAATCCCCAGCCTGTGGCCGCCTCCACAGCCTGGTGCTCCCCAAAGCTGCTGCTGAGGGTCCCATGGGACACTGGGGGCTGCTGCAGGGGAGGCTGCTGTGGGACACCCAGAGCACCCACCTCTGGCTCCTCCAGAGCAGCCATGTGTGAGCCAGGAGCGAGTGGTGGCCCTGGCCCCTCCACCACCAGCTGCAGCTCAGGCTGCTGCCCCAGAAGCATCCTCACCAGTGTGGGCCAGATCTGATACCAAAAATGAGGGCAAATCAACTCTCCCAGACTCGGTTTGGAGTTTTAGAAAGCAAGAATCCTTTAATTCTGCGCTGGGCAGCACGAGGGAATGATTTCCATCAATCACAGGCAACGGGACAAGAACTGGGACAGACCATATATCCATCTTAGAGGCATGTGTATAAATTCTCCCTGCATTTTCTATTCCTTTCTAAGGACTAACTTGATTATGAACTGCAACACAGCCAAGTCTGTCTCTGGTAATTAGAGCTTCAGAGCTAGCTCTCTGTTTGACCCTGCATGTTTCAGAGAAGTAAAACATAATTTAAAAACCCCTCCATTGTCTGGGTCCAGCACTACTTTCAAAAACATACAACAGAAGTGTCTGTGTTTGTCTAACTTAGGAAACACTGCCACTTCGATATCACTAACTGAAGTTAGTTGGAAAAACAAGACTACACAAAAACAACTCTACTTAAGTCCAGATATTCCATTCTCTGCAAAAACAACCAGTTCTTGTATCAGATCCCTCCTTTTCTTGTTGGACCTTTGACTCTCATCTAAAGGTCCACATCACCCTTCTTCTCACCACACACAAGAAAATCAAAATAATATAAACATTGTTTACTAAAGTCTTTTCTAGAAATACGATCCCTTTCAAAACCGTGCATTTTACATCACTTAATACTCAAAAGACGATCCCTGTTATGACAGTGATTAACAGCAAAGTTTGCAACGAGGAACAAGCCACCCCGTCAGTGATATTCCACATATATCGTTGATAACTTTATTCAGGCAGTTGTTTTCTGCATCTGCCAGGTAAGATTTTCAATTAGAATACCATTTTCCAGTGCAGTCAATCCTGGGAGTATAAAAAATCTGTGTTCCCCATCCGGCCTCAGTGGATGTGCTCGGCCCTTGCCAATTATCCTCAGCGGTGGCTCTTCGGCCTTTTCCCCAATGCCAATGGTTTATAGGGCTTTGCTTCCAGACTGGGACATTTCCCAGCTTCCAGTCAACCGGTACCTCTCCAGATTCCCAAGAGCATTGGGCAACCATTGAGAGAGGCTTCACTATGACACCAGCCAGCTCTACGTACCCTGGTATGAACCCCATCGGGCCCCATCGACTGACAGGGAACACGTGTGTCTCTGTGTGTGCATATGTGTGTGCGTGTCCATCTGTCCGTGCATGTGTGTGCAGGTCTGTGTGTTTATTCGGGTGCATGCAGGTGCATTTCTGCGTGCAGGTGTGTGGATATGCACACGCGTGGCCATGCATGTACATCTATGCATATGTGTGTGCATGAATGCCCGTGTGTGCATGCATGACCGTGACACTTGCGTGTGCACGTCTGTCCATGTGATTCCGTGTCGGGGGGGGGTGGGGGTGGGGATGGGAATGGAGGATGGGTTGGAGGAGGCCTCTGGTTTCCACGGCAACGGAGGAGGAGGAGCCAGCGGTGCCGCCGGGAACTGCGGAGCGGTGAGGGATGGGGGGGGCAGAGTGGGACAGAGGGGACGCGGATGGGAACGGGGGGGCAGGACAGAGGGGACAGGAGATGATGGGGTTGACAGAGGGGACAGAGGCGGCGGGGAGGGGACCGGGGGGACAGGCGAACAGGGGGTCTGGGGGGACAGAGGGGACGGGAGGGCAGGGGAGGATGGAGGGGACAGGGGGTACAGGGGGAATGGGGGGGACCGGGGAGGACGGGGGAACAGAGTGGGATAGAGGGGATGGGGCTACAAGGGGGACAGGGGGCAGGGGAAGAAAGGAGGGGCCGGGGGGGACAGAAGAGACTGGGGGGACGGAGGAGACAGGGGAGGACAGGAGGGACCCGGGAGGACAGAGGAGACGGGGCGGGGGGGGGGGGGACGGGGGACGGGACGACAGGAGGGGATGGGGAGGTACAGAGGGGGACGAGGGAGGGACAGAGTGGACATGGGAGGACAGGAGGGGCCGGGAGGGACAGGACAGGATGGGGGGGACGGGAGAGGACCGAGGGGACGCGGGGGCCATATGGGACAGGGGGTACAGAAGTGACGTGGGGGGACAGAGGGGAGAGGGGAGGAAAGGGGAATGTGGGGGGACGGGGGACAGGGGGAATAGAGGGGACAAAGGGCATGGGGAGACAGAGGGGACAGGGGAGATGGGGGGGACGGGCGGGGGGGAAGGGAACAGGGGAGGACAGGAGGGGCTGGGAGGACAGGGGGGCCAGGACGGGACATGGAGGGGGACAGAGGGGACAGGGGAGACAGGGGATGAGGGGAAGAGAGGAGATGGGGGAATAGAGGGGACAGGGGAGGACAGGAGGGGCTGGGGGGGGAACGAGGGGACGGGGGGACAGAGGGCACAGAGATGGGGATGATGGGGCTGCACTGGGTCTGGGGGGAAGGAGGGGGAGCAGGTGCTCCCCATGGACTCGGGGTCCCACCTCTGTCCCAGCATCCCCCCCGATGTGTCCCACGCACGTCCCCACACCCCAAGGCTCCTCAGGAGCTCCAGGTCCCACGTGTGTCCCCACAACCCCCAGATGTGCCCCACATGTGTCCCCACACCCCAAGGTCCTCCAGGAGCTCCAGATCCCAGATGTGTCCTCACAGCCCCCCAGTTGTGCCCCCACAACCCAGGGTTCCCCAGGGGCTCCACATCCCCCAGGTGTCCCCAAGCCCCCCAGTTGTGCCCCACACGTGTCCTCACACCCCAAAGTTCCTCAGGAGCTCCAGGTTCCACGTGTGTCCCTACAGCCCAGGGTTCTCCAGGAGCTTCAGGTCCCACACGTGTTCCCACACCCCAAGGTTCTTCAGGGGCTCCCCATCGCACAGGTGTCCCCAAGCCCCCCAGACGTGCCCCACGCACATCCCTGCACCCCAAGTTTCTCCGTGGCCTGCGGGTCCCACACATGTCCCCACATCCCCCTAGATGTGCCCCACGTGTCTCCACACCCCAGATCCAACACTTGTCCATCTCCTCTCCCCCAGCCGTGGGAGCTGAGGAGCTCCAGGTCCCCCCCCACCCCTTGCCCAGGATGGAAGCACACGGAGATGCAGGAGATGAGGAGGAGGAGACAGAAGAAGACGGGGTGCGGGTGACCCCCCAGCTGCTCAAGGCCACCACTGGTGAGTTCGCCCTTGAGTCCATCCTCCTGCTGAAGCTCCGTGGCCGCGGCATCTCCTCCTTGGGCTGCTTGGGCGACTGCACCAACCTGGAGTGGTTGGACCTCTCCGGCAACTCCATAGTCCACCTGGGCCCGTTGGCCAACCTGAAGGCCCTCAGCGTCCTCAACATCTCCCGCAACCGGGTGTCCAACCTGGAGCCCCTGAGCTTCTGCCCCAACCTACAGAGCATCAATGTGGCAGGGAACCTGCTGAGCAACCTCCAGCAGCTGCGTTGCCTGGTGGGGCTGAGGCGTTTGGAGAACATTCGTCTTCGGGACCCCCTGGTGGGTCTCGCCAACCCGCTCTGCACCGCCACCCCCACCTACCGCGTCGCCCTGGTTGACCTCTTCCCCAACCTCAAGGCCATCGACGGAGAGAGGGTGTCCGGTCGCGGCAGTGAGCTCTACCAGCTCTGCCGGGATCTGGACAGCTCCTTGGGACGCGGTGGGGGTGGTGGTGGGACCACCGAAGCACCTCATGATGTTGAGCCATGGGTGAACGCGGCGTTCTGGGAGCCCAGGCCACCGCGGCGCAGCTCCATCGTGGAAGAAGCCTATAGGCAGTTTGGGGAGGTGCTCCAGGAGTGCCACCAGCTGAGCCGCCGCGCTGACGACACCATCGCCCAAGCGGAGCGGGCGCTGGGCGGCCGTCCCGACCCCAGCTCCTACGTCTTCTGAGCTGGGGAGGAACCAGCGGTCCTGTAACGGGTGAAACCACCCACACCGTCACCATCCTGGTCTGGTCAC
>JAUMJL010000930.1:0-57185 GCA_033558185.1 Dromococcyx pavoninus
GGGAGGGCCTGTGGGGAGGGGGACCACAATAAGGGTCTGGGGGAGATGGACATGCGGGGCACACTGGGGGGCTGCGGGAAGTGGGGTGTGGATGGGGTGTTATGGGGGGAACAGCAGGGGGGCTGTGGGGGAGAACCTGAGGGGCAGAATGGGGGGACTGTGGGGATGGAGGATAATGGGGGGGTGCAATGGAGGGTGTATGGGCAGAGGGGCTGGCAACTATGAAGGGCTTCATGGGGGGTAAAAGAGGGGGTAGGGGGGAAGAAGGGGGCAGGGGGCTCCCGAGGAAAGGTCTTGGGGGATCCACAGTACCTGTCCCCTCCTGCATGGTGCTCAGGGTACTCTGCAGGTGTCAGAAGTAGCCCAGGACATTTCCGCAGCACCAGCACCTGGGTGGGGGGGAAGCATAGGGAGGAGGGGTGATGGGTGAGGACACTGTCCAGGCCCCCAGTTCACCCCAGCATCCAGACTCCCACAATACTCCCCTCCCAGCCCTCCCCAGTGCCCCCCAGCCCACCTCATACCTGGGTTTGAAGGCCCACCAGCCCCTAGCCCCCCCCCCCCCCCCCCACTGTGGTGTGGGGTCCCCTCTGGCCGCAGGGCCAGTGCACTATGTGGGCCAACTCGGGCAGCAGTGAGCGCCAGTCCTGGGGGGGACGGGGGAACATGGAGAGGAGATTGGGGAGCATGGGGGGACTTGGGGGGACATTGCAGGGGAACACAGGGGGAATAGGGGGAGATTGTGGGGCATAAGTGAACACGGGTGGAGATTAAGGGGACACGGGGGTGCCATTGAGGGGTAGTGGGGGGACATGGGGGGACATTGGGGGACACGCGGGAACCTGGGGGGAGATTGGCGGGGCATGGGGGGACATTGGGCGGTGCCATTGAGGGGACCTGGGGGCACATGGGGGAACATTGGGGGGGGCATTGGAGGGGCTATTGTGTGGACACGGGAGAACATGGGAGCGCCATTGAAAGGACATGGGGGAACATTGCAGGGGACCTTGAGAGGCATGGTGGGACATGGAGAAATATTGGGCAGACATGGAGGCAGAATCCAGGGAACGGAGGGGGCCGGGTGACATGGACGGGTGATGCGGTGTCCCCCACACCCCCACCGACGCCTGCTGGGCAGTTTCGAAGGTGCCATCTGGGGGGGGGGCAAGTGGGGGGAACACACGGCTGGGGAGGGCCAGATTGGGGTTCCCAGATCAGAAGGTCGAAGGCTCAGAGGGTCCAAGGCCTCAAGGGAGAATGACGCCCGGGTAGTCCCAGGCCTCAAGTGAGAACGAGGGCCCGGGGGTCCCAGTTTGGGGGGGGTTCCAGTTCGGGGGTTCCATACCCGACGGGTCCCATACCTGGGGGATCCGAGGCTGCTGTGGGCGGGACTGTGTGTGGGGGGGGTGTCCACACAAGAAAGGGGTGGGGCCTGGGCTGGGGGGCTGCTCTGGCAGCTGCCCTGGTTGGACGAGGCTACGTGTGGGGGCGTGGCCAGAGGGCCACGAGGTGCCACATGTGGGAAGGTCTACTTCCAGTGAGATCCTTGTTGGTTTGATCACTTCTGATTCTCGATCCGTGTATTTCTGAATGAAGGTCCGGAGTCCAGCTCCCTCCTGGCTGTGGACCCACTTCCTTGTGTCTGCTTTCTAGTATTGGTGGTGACCGTACAGTACAGTGATCGAGGGGGGGCAGGGGGTGTGATCTCATGTATTTGTACATATTTTAGCGCTTTCTAATTATCTTCATTAGTAGTAGCAGTAGTCTCATTTCATTAAAGCCCCGCCGCGCGGGGAAAGGGCGGTGTTTGGCGCCAAAACCGCCGCCCGGCGCTCATTGGCGGCGGCGGGAGGGAGGACGGAGCCGCGTCAGCGCATAGGCGGCGGCGGCGGCGCTGGCGCTGCTGGGCGAGTGTATCGTGCTGGTCGGATTTGTGCTTGGGGGTTTTCGTTGTTCCCGCTTCTTCCCCCGCCCCGCGTTCCCTTTCTTTGGCTCCCAGACCCCTGGAGGGGGCAGAGCGGGGCGGCCCGAGGGCGCGACGAACAGGGCAGCTGGGGCTGCGCCGGGCGGGTGGGAGCGGGGGCTGCGCGCGAGACCGCCCTGCCCCGCGTCCCGGCTCTCGCCGCGAACCAGGTGGCGGGGATGGGGGGGGGCGCGCGTTGGGCGCGCGGGTGACCTGCGTGCGCGTGGCGGGGGGGGGGCGCGCACCGCACCTCTGGGCAAGGGGAAGGGGAGCGCGGGGACCGCGCGGGCACGCGGGGGGACGGGACTGTGCGCGCCTGCGGCCGCAGCATCGGGGGAGGGGGCGGAGGGCAGAGTTTGAGCTGCAGGAGGGGAGACTGAAAGGAGATCTGGGGAAGAAATGTTCTCCTGAGAGGGTGGGGAGGCCCTGACACGGGGTGCCCTGTGGCCGCCCCATCCCTGGCGGCGTTCCGGGCCAGGCTGGAGGGGGCTTGCAGCACCCTGACCGAGCGGGAGGTGCCCCTGCCCGTGGCGGGGGGTGTTGGTACTGGGTGGGCTTTAAGGTGCTTTCCAACCCAAACCATTCCATCACTCTTTGCTTCTGTGAATATATTGGTGTATTTCTTGTAACACCTGCACAGAATCCCAGAAGGTCAAAAGTGAGGTCCTGGCACTAGCAGCGGAGTGGTTCTTTCTTTCTTTCCTCGCCAACTTGTACTCAGACAGTGACAAGGAAAGTCTTTCCTGTCACCCCTTTGGTCTCATGGTCGCTGCCTGGAGCTTTCTGGAGAGCTGTGGCACCTGCTGCCCCGCCTCCTTTCCTCTCTCTTAGCACGAGGTGAAGGGGCTGGATAAAAGTCTATGAAGAGCGGCTGAGGGAACTGGGGTTCTTTTGCGTGGAGAAAAAGAGGCTGAGAGGAGACCTCATCACTGTCTACAACTGCCTGAAAGGAGGTTGGAGCCAGGTGGGTGTTGGTCTCTTCTTCCAAGTAGCAAGTGATAGGACAAGAAGAAATGGCCTCGAGTTGTGCCAGAGGAGGTTTAAATTGGATATCAGGAAAAATTTCTTTACTGAAAGGGTTCTCAGGCACGGGAAGAGGCTGCCCAGGGAGTGGAGGGGTCACCATCCCTGGACGGGCCTAAAAGATGGGTAGGTGAGGTGCTCAGGTAGTGCACAGGTTTGGTAGTGGACAGGTATGTTTGGTGATCTCAAAGTTCTTTTCCAACCAGGAGGTTCTATGAGTCTATGATTTCATGATAAACTAATAACTACATCACTGAGACATTATTTATTCAGGTTTGTGCAAATCCCGGGTGCTTGGAAGGTTTTCTTGGACTTAATGATCTCAAAGGTCTTTTCCAACCAAATGATTCAATGATTCTGTAGCGCCAGCTCCATCCTCCTGCTGCATGGAGCCAGCCCTCCAAGGCCCCTCACCCAGACCTTGCTAATCAAGTCTGCCCCAGGGGCCAGCTGGTGCACTTTAAACAAGATGCTTTAAGTAGAAGGCTTTCCAGTTTGTCTCCTCGGTCCTGTAGCCCATGGGCTTCTCTCCACAGAGAAAATGCCTCCAGGTTTCAGTGAAAAAGGGACCTTCACTTCCTCACTCAGCGTGTTATTGTGGAACTGGTAAACAAGGCTCAATTAAAAGTTTGAGGCAGTCACTGTTGTAATTACTTTGAAGTTGTAATCAATTGCATCATCATGGGGAGGGAGCACCATGAGACATGGAGAAAGGACATCGTTGCTCTCTACGGACTTCCCGTGTTTGAAATGTTTGCACTCTGGACAAAGCTAGGTGTTAAAAGGAGAAAAAGGTCAATAGCTTAGCAGTACTTTAGCAGTCAATGGGAAATATCTGATGGAAAACAGCAAGAAACACAAAGCTCAAGTTCCCTGGCCACAGTAGTGTTGGTGAAAGCCCATGGTATTTTTATTACCTTAAAAAATATCTTAGGAGCATCAGACAGGGAGGAGGTTCATCAAAGATGGGTCCCACTTAATGATTACGTTCTGTAAATTGTTGTGGTAGGGGATTACAGCTTGTTCAGCACTATGGTTAGAGAGTACTGCAATTTACTAGCGTGACTTTTGAATGAGGAGCTGGACATTTCATGATATTAATAAGTTCCAAGTCAGCAGTTTAGAGATTCTGCTGATAATTGGGAGGAGACTGGGAGATGACCGATGGGTGAATTCAGTAGGTGATTTTTAGGGTACCGACCACCACTGCGGGCAGTCTGTTGGCTGCTGTCCTGCTGGCCACCAGCTCTCGGGTCAGCAGCTGCGCTCTGCCACTGGCACCACGAATGTCCTCCTCCTCGTCCTTGTCCTGCTGTCCCTGTGCCAGCCTGCACAGGGCACATGGGACACCTGCGAGTAAGTGGCCCAGGTTGTTGGTCTCTCCTCCACAATAGCTCTCGGGAGTGAACTAACGTAAACTTTCTCTGAGGGGACATTGGCTGGAGACCCTGGTAGTGCTGCTGGATTTGTTGCTTCCTTCCTGCTGAGGAGCAGAACTAACTTGTCCTTGAGCCATGTGGTCCTGGCTGTGCCATGTAGCAGTACCGCTGCCAGAGGCTGAGAAAAGAATGACTGTGTGACCTTCCAGTTGAAGGTAAGGGCTTCACATCAGTCCTTCCCTGAGCGATTTCTGTTTCACAGGTTTTGTCTTCTTCATCCTGTCCTTGTGACAAGGGCAGTTTGGGCCTCCTTCCCTCTTCTGTGAGTAAGGGATCTGCTTCTGGCCCAGGTGCTAAGGGGGAGGCTACAGTCCCTGGTCTGTGGAAGGACAGAGCTGGCAACAGCTATGAGTCTGGATAGCAAGGGGAAGAGAAAAAAGGTGGTGGTGGTGGGGCTTGGATGCAGTGTGCCTGCAGTTGACCATGAGCTTGTGAGGAGCCCTGTAAAGCTGGAAGTGACTACTTACAGGCAATAATTTTTGTGGCCAGTGTCAAAACCACATGCAGGAGAATAGTAAGCACACGATGCTGGGATTGGATTGGGCTCCCTCAGGCTTCTTTAGAGGGCAGGGACAGAGACCTTATGAACATAAAAGGCCTCTCTCTCCACCCTCAGCTCTGTGCGAGCACGAGGAGTGTCCAGTGCTGGTGCTGCCCTCAGATATGCAGCAGCATGAGTGCGCCGTGAGCTGGGAGGCACACACTGGGGAAGTTCACTCAGTTGGGTCCAGCTATGATGAGAACACGGTCTACAGCGTAGGTGAGGATGGCAAGATAGGCTCTGGGTGACCTTCTGCTGGTCAGCTGGCAGTGAGATCCCTTCTGGAGTCTTTTCCATGGGGTGGGGAAAGCATATAATTATCATCAGAATCTGGAGGATCTTTAGGCTGCAAGCTGTAATTCTAAGTGTGCTGCTCCACCCTGCTGCGTGCAGACTCTGCAGAGAGAGGGGCTGGAAAGCCTATTAAAAACTGGAGCTGTCTTGGACCTTATCTGCAAATCCTATTGTTAGTGACACCCCTTCATAGGGAATCCATGTGAAGATGACCTTTCTGTGTCCCTGAGATCACTGTGTTTGAAAACTGGGTTTCACCAGGGAGCAGATCCTTGACCACTTTGCATAAATTTCCTTGTCAGCAGCTTGCTGTTGCTTGTAGTAAAGGCTTCAATTTCTGCAGTTACGCAGCCTCCAGCAGTTAGAGGTGTTGCTCAGGGAGAGAGACTGTGGGCCAGGATCTTGTGCAGTGTGAAAGAACACATTCGCAGCAGTGCCTGTGGAAGGTAGGGCGTGTGTTTGCCTGGATCGTAGGCACTCTTAGAGCCTTTGCAGCCTGTGTGTTATAAATATAGCCTCTTAGATATAGATGTCAGAATGCCATCTTCTGTTTGTGAGGAATAGCAGCTTTGCTTGAAAATGGTGAATGCCCCCTCCATGTTCATCCCAGCCAGAGTAGCCATAGGCTTTTGTCATCTCCTGTTGTCGTTCTAGTTTATTGAGTGGAATATTCACAAAAGCGGCTTGAAGGTGTCTCGGTATGATCTTCGTAGTGAAGCTACAGGTCCTTTTGTTCTGTCTGGGTACAGCGGCTACAAGCAAGTCCAATTCCCACGAGGACGGCCTTTTGCTTTTGATTCTGAGGGCTACTATTTGTTGACGTGTTCTTCTACTGGGGGAGTAATTTTTGAGGTAAGTCTGAAGAGATGTGGAGTACTCTTCACATCCCTACACAACTCTGACACATCCACACGCACTCTTGTTACGCGGTTGCAACAGCTGTCACTGGAGGTTCTCAAGAAGAACTTATCCACCCCGTGCTCTGTGAAAGCTGCTGCTCTGTTTCACACAGTGTGCATTTTTGGAAGTGTGTGGTGTTTATCAAGAGTTTGAACGCTCTCTAAGCACATGGCTTTCTGGATGTAGCTAGAACATGTGTGCTGCTTGTACTTAAGACTTAGCTGCAGCAGTTTCCTGTAGTACTCAAGTGCCTAGGAGAAAGTTTTAATGTTATTTTAATACACTGATGCATGCCAGTTCAATGCTAAATGTGTTTTTTGACTGTTACTCATCTCTAGTCTGCTTTGTGTGCTTGCTGATGTTACCGTTAGTCTCAGCTTGATGCTCTCTTGCTGTGTATTGAAAAGAGATGAAGGGTGAGGCTGAATGGTTTCCAGTACACAAATGTCTGTGCTCCAGTAACAAGTGGTTACTGATCCCATGCCCCCTGCCTGCTCCTCTTGAGTCAATACTCATCAGTATAAGCCATTGCGAGGCAGAGTAGATGGAATTTTTATCTGGGACATTCAGAGCAGCCACACTAACATGAGCTGTAGTTCAGGTATATGTGCTCCATGTGCTCCTCATCAGTACCTGTTCTTAGTCTGCCTTGTTCAGTCACTGCAGCTCAGCTGATGTCATAAGCTGAGCTGCTTCGTAACGTGTTCTTCCGTCATAGGACTGGAAATCTGTTTCCTCAGGTGTGCTACGTGCATCTTAACATCTTTCTGATTTTCTGCTTTATTATGTATGCTGGGATAGGGAGTCATTAGCACGCTTTGGCTTTGCCTGTGGGTACACTGTTCCCCCTACTGAAAATCAAATGCTTTCCTTCTTCTAGTTAAATGGTGAGGAGCAGATTCTGGAGAGCTGCCTTTCCCCGGGAGGACACTGAGCCTGTGTTGTCACAGTGGATTGGACTACGGCAGTGGACTGCAGGACCTGCCTCACTGCCTCTATGGATGGGAAGATTAAATTGACAGACTTACTGGCTCAAAAGCCTTAACCTGGACAGTGGTGAAGGGAAAGAGCAACAGGCTTGGCAAAACCAGTGTTAACTCCCCAGGAACAAACCACAATCCCTCTTCTCATTGTAGACTTTGCCTCCTGACAAACACTTGCCAAAGCACTGTGCAATAGAACGCTGGTGTGGGACGGGATAGGGTGCAGCACTGAAAAATAAGTCTGTACTGACCTCTTATGGCAGTTGGACTCCCTCCGTTAGGGAGTCTTGAGTAGCACGTGGCTCGAAGGCCTCTGGGACCGAAGGAAGAAGGTGAGGCTGGAGGAGGCATGCAGGAGGCAGCACAGTGCATGGCAATGAGATGGCTCCAGCTGGAAGAGGCTAGTGCAACACCAGAGTATTCTTTCAGTACAGCATTTGTTGTGCATCATGTTGTGTTTCATGTGGATTCTTCGTTGGCTTCTGTGGTATTTTGGTGCTTGGAATAATGATTTGGGAGGCCGTTATGAGAGTGGAAGGACAAAACAGGAGAGTGAGGGTTGAAGATGAAGGTTGGTGCTGCTCTGTCCTTGCGGTGTTGGGAGGGGAGCAGGCTCCGAGGCACTTCCACAGCTGCTGGAGGGACTCCTTCTCCTGTGTACTGCCTTCGGCGAGGGAGACCTTTGCCAGAGGGGAGATTTGCTCCAGTTCCTCCCCTGGAGAGTCTGTTTGTGTTATTTGTGGAGGTTTTGTTGCTCTTTCAGTTCTGTCAACACTGTCTGTGGTTTTCAGGGGAAAGCATGGACTGAGGCTCCAAGCGCGTTTGTGGGATAAGGCCCTCGAGCAATATTTTGAGGCATGGTGGTGAGCTTTTTAATGGAATAAAGGTGCTTTTGGGGACTCGTGGCCAGGACCTTACTGGGATTGCCAAGCTTGATGTCTCCCAGTTTGAAGTCTGGTTGAGTTCTGTGCTTGGCAGTGGATCCCCAGCCCTGCTCTGGTGGCTGAGCCGCAGTCACTGGTGGTGTTGGTCCACCTTCCCCCCGTGTCAGCAATTTAACAACTGGCTCTGCTTGCTTTGGGGCTGGAATCACTGCAGAGCAACGCACTCTGTAACCAGGTATGCTGAGCAGCCGGGTCCCAGCTTTCAGTTTTTATATTTCAGAATGCCAGCACTCAAGAACAACCAGTGACCCCAGCAAGGTGTGTTACCCATCCCTATGAGCAAAACAGGCCATGGGTGTATTTAGCCAAAAAAAAAAAAAATGCTCTAAGCCATGTCCATAACAGCCCATGAGAAACTTGAAGCCTGTTTCTCCTGGGCAGAAGTGTTTTGGGTGTTGCTGTCTCGCAGGGCTTTGGCTGCTCTCCATCCTTATCTCAATGCTTTGCTTTCCTCTGCGGATCCATCTCCATTCTGCAGAACGCGGGTGTTGGGGTCATTGTCCGAAGTTTGTGGTAAAAGTGAACCTTTTACTTCTGCAGTAATTGTTGTTTTGGATAAAGCTGCACTGCAGTGTGAGGTTGGGGCTCTTTTACCTCGGAATTTCTTGTGTGTTTATGGGAGCCACATTGTTCACAGGGCAGTGTTATTCCTGCTTGCTACACTGCTGTGCGCATCTCCTAAGACCCAGCTCCTTTTTGTTTAAGGGGTGAGTAGCTTGGCTGTAACAATCTATCTCTAAGGAGAAGGACTTGGGGTGCTGGGGATGAGAAACTCCACATGAGCCGCAATATGCACTCGCAGCCCAGAAAGCCAAACGGTGTCCTGGGCTGCATCCAGAGCAGTGGGAGCAGCAGGGGAGGGAGGGGATTCTGCTCCTCTGCTCCACTCTGGTGAGACCCCACCTGGAGCCCTGCGTCCACCTCTGGAATCCCCAACATAAGAAGGATATGGAGCTGTTGGGAGTGGGTCCAGAGGAGGCCGTGAAGATGATCCGAGGGCTGGAGCACCTCTGCTGTGAGGACAGGCTGAGAGAATTGTGTCTGTTCAGCCTGGAGAAGAGAAGGCTCCAGGGAGACTGCAGAGCAGCCTTGCAGTTCTGAAAGGGGCTCCAGGAAATCTGGGGAGGGACTTTTTACAAGGACCTGGAGTGATAGGACAAGGGGGAATGGCTTTAAACTGGAAGGGGGAAGATGAGACGTTAGGAAGAAATTCTTCACAATGAGCATGGGGAGGCCCTGGCACAGGTTGTCCAAAGAAGTTGTGGCTGCCCCATCCCTGGAGGTATCTTGGAGCACCCTGATCCATCCCCACGACAGGGTGTTGGAACTGGATGATCTTTGAGATTCCTTCCAACCAAACCATTCCATGATTTGATGATTCCACTTCCCAGCCTTACGCGGGTGTTACAGGGCCCCAGTCCGAGTCATACAGCAGAGAGGAATTACAGTTATAATACTGAAGCTGTGTTTCTGATTTCTGTGCACTCTGATAACGCTCAGTATTTCTTTTCTGAGGGCCTTAAGTCAGCCTTTGGGATTGCAGATTTAATCTCTTTTTCTTGGCAGTGAAAATCTGTTTTACAGAGCTGCCCTGACTGAGAAGTAGGCTCCCAGGGTCAGGTCCCTGGGTCACAGCCGATGCGGAAGTCACCGAGAGCAGGTGTTGAATGTTTTCACCTGTGTGTTGGGAGACAAAGAAGGCTCGATCCTTTTCTTAGGTCAGGATTGATCCAAAAATAGATTTAAAGTGGTTTGGCGAGTTCTGGATGTTGTTCCGGTTGCGACGCGCGGTGAGGTACTGGAACGTTGCAGCTCCTCGAGATGAGCAGTGGAAAGGAGCAGCTCAGAATGACCCCGTTCTTGCTTATGTCCTATCTGCAGGTGTTTCGCCAAACCCAGTGGCCCATCCAGCAGCAGCGCACTGCCCGCCGTGCCCGTGGCAGCACCGGACCAGGACGGTTTGGAGATGGAACCTCAGCATCACCAGGTGATGGTGGCCGTGGGCCTGGCCTCCACTGTCCCAACGTGCAGCACCCAGCTGGAGGAGCAGGGCAAGGAGAACGTGGAGCAGCCCTGCTGTCGGGAAGGCAGGGACCGGCTCTGTGTGGATTACACAGATGGTAAGGCCTTCTGGAGTGGAGAGCGCCCAGCTTTGAAGCCAGGAACATGCTGTACGACAGCTGTAGGGGGCTTAATTTATCGCAGAGAAAGTAGTAATTAAGCCTGCAAAAGACCTGGCTTTTTGAGAAGGATTAAGCGTTCCGCCTTTCCCATCGTGGGAGATCAGAGCAGCGATGCTCTAGAGCCTGTGGTTGCCATGCCGTTCGTGAGTGATGCCTCTAAACAGAGCTCATTGAGCAGACGTGCCAGATAATGAGGCTGGGGCTGGTTTATTGCTGTTGCCTGCATTTCCAGTGCACCTGTGGTCTTCCAAAGGTGCTGGAATGCTACCGAACGGAGCTGTGCTCTAGTGAGTATCCATGACGGCCCAGAGCCATCCTGTAGGCACCAACAGGCACAGAAATGTAGGTGGAAGTCTGGCTGACCTAATGGGCATGACTCGTACCCTTTGGTGCCAGCAGCGTGCTCGGATAGAGCCGATCTTCTGTGCCTGGTATAGTGGGAATGAACCCGAGCTCAGAGAGCTTTTACTGCCCACTTTTGTTATTGAGAATTTTTGGGGCTTGTGGGTCCATCAAGCCTAAAGAGGCGATCATAGAATCACAGAATGGTTTGGGTTGGAAGGGACCTCAAAGCCCATCCAGTTCCAACGCCCCTGCCATGGGCAGGGACACCTCCCACTGGATCAGACGACTCCAAGCCCCATCCAACCTGGCCTTGAACACCTCCAGGGATGGGGCAGCCACCACTGCTCTGGGCAATTGTGTCGGGTCCTCCCTGCTCTCACAGTAAGATCCAACCAACCTAGCCTGCTCTCACTTTGCAGGTGATAACTGCGTGCACTTGGAAACCTCGAACCACATTTTGAGCTGGAGTCCCCTTATTCTGCAGCCAGTTTCGAAGGACTGTCAGGGAAAAGCAGGATGGAGTTCATCTGGAGTCACCTTAACCAGCTCTGGGGACCTTCGGCAGCTCCAGTTGTCCCCACTGAAAGCCAGCAACTGCCCAGCAGAGTTGCTGAAAGGGAGTGATGGAGGGATGTTAATTATAACAGAGAGAGTTGCTATTTATTTTTTTTGTAGCAGTGTCATATGAACGTATCTCGTTTTTAAAAAATGGTTGCCTTTTTATATTATTTATGCCTTGAAATTCCTTTTGTTTCCTCTCCCCACCCCCACACTGCAAAACCAGTCTGGTTGTGTGTATGAAAAAGAACTGCAATAATATAAGGAGCGACGATGGTAACTGTGGAGTGTGTCTGCCGCAGTGTATTGCCAGCGCGAGCCGCGCTTTCGAGGAGTCGGATCCAGGGATGGAGTGCAGCAGGCCTGGCGCTTGTGCCCGAGAGTGCTGCCTCCCTGGCAGCTTGGCATTGCAGCACTCGAACCCTCCTTTCCATGAACACCTCTCATGCTCTCTCTGCTTATTTACTCAGTGGGTAAATAAGAAAATGAATAAGAATGATCGTGGCTGACTCTGCAGAGCTTGGCTTGAACAGCAGAACTCAGTCTGGTGACTGTTGGTGTCTTCAGGTGCTTGATAACCCTTAGGTTTGCAGCATCACAGATGAAAATCCAGCCTGGCTCACC
This sequence comes from Dromococcyx pavoninus, assembly GCA_033558185.1. Classification (NCBI taxonomy): domain Eukaryota; kingdom Metazoa; phylum Chordata; class Aves; order Cuculiformes; family Neomorphidae; genus Dromococcyx; species Dromococcyx pavoninus. The sequence goes on from JAUMJL010000930.1 coordinate 11,798, forward strand.
TTCCCACTTGCAGAAGACAAAATCCAGTGCAACTGTCCCTTGATCTCCTTAGTTTGAGGGAACACCAAGGCTTTGAAGACCCTGCCTGCCCCTCGCGATGGAGGGGTCGTAGTGGGAACTACAGGGTTTGGGTTTTTTTCCCTTCCCAAATTCAATCAGAGTAAATAAACCAAGGGGGATCTTGTAATGCGCTCCCTCCCCAAAAAATCCATAGCGCATAAGCCAGGAATGAGGTGCAAAAATCATAATTCCTGCTGCCCTGAGGCAACACGTGCAGCCCTTTTTCCCGGAGAGAGGAGTATTCGAGCCAAGGCCGTGGGCCTGGGAAGGGAGGAGGTGCTGCAGGTGCAGCAAGCGGCTCTGCAAGCCCCGGGGGTGTGGGGGAGCAATCCGCTCTGGTAGCAGCATCTCCCTGGGGGACGTCTGAAGTATTGGGCTGTTTTTTTTCCATCTTTTCTTTATTAATTTGTTTGCCTTTCTTTTCAGGGTTGAGTATCCTCTCAGCAGAGATGCCCAGCTCTGAACCTGCAGACCCCATATTGGCATCCTGGACCCGTAGGCTCTGAGTGCCTCTAATCCTGGAGCCACTGCAAAGCCCTGCTCCTTCCTCTCCCTTTATCTTCTCTTCTGAAACCCCCCACCCTTCTCCATCTGCCCCTCACAGTGCGACTTTACCCTCACTGGATTTTTCCATCACGAGACCTGCTGCAACTCTCCCCCCGGTTTCTGAGGGCAGCCAGGTGGTTGGGTTTTCCCACTCTCTGCTTTGTTTTCTCCCAGAGCTGTGATTTAGCCACATTTTTAAATGATCTTGCTTATATCGGACCCAGTGCTTGCTCCCCTTTATCATGGCTGTGTCATGTAAAGACACTGTCTTATCCCAGGAAGCTGTAACATGTAGAATCATGGAATGTCCTGAGTTGAGAGGGACCCACAAGGATCATCAAGTCCAGCTCCTGTCCCTGCACAGGACAACCCCAAAACTCACACTGTGTGTCTGAGGGTGTTGGCCAAAGGCTTCTTGACTACTGTCAGCCTTGGCACTGCTTCCCTGGAAGCTGTTCCAGTGCTCCAACACCCTCTGGGTGAGGAACCTTTTCCTAATGTCCAAACTAACCCTCCCCTGCTCATCTTCCTGCCATTCCCTTGGGCCCAGAGAGAAGAGCTTCTCCTCCTCCTTCCTGTGTGAGGAAGCTGCAGAGCGTGATGAGGTCTCCCCTCAGTCTCTTCTCCAGGCTGAACAGACCAAGTGACTTCAGCCTCTCCTCACACGACTTCCCCTCCAGACCCTTCCCCAACTCTGTGCCCTCCTCTGGACACTCTCCAGTTTTTATCTTCTGGTGCCCAGAACTGCCCCCAGTGCTCAAGGTGGGGCTGCCCCAGGGCACGGCAGAGCAGGACAATCCCCTTCCTCACCCAGCTGGTGATGCCATGTTGGATGCCCCCCAGGACACGGTTGCCCTCTTGGCTGCCAGGGCACTGCTGGCTCGTGGTCAGCTTGCCCTCACCCAGAGCCCACAGGTCCCTCTCCACAGGGCTGCTCTCCAACCTCTCGCTCCCCAGGCTGTCTGTCCATCCAGGGCTGCCGTGTCCCAGGGGCAGAACCCGGCCCTTGCCCTTGTTAAACTCCATGTTGTCTGTGATTTGTGCTCTCCAGTTTGTCCCACCCCCCCTGCAGAGCCCCTCTGCCCTCCAGAGTTTCAGCTCTTGAGCTCCCCTCAATTCCATGTCATCCCCAAAGTGAGTTATTAAACCTTCCAGTCCTGCATCCGGGTCATTTATAAGGACGTTGAAGAGCCCTGGATCTCGAGTGGATCCCTGTGGAACTGGTCGCCAGCCTGATGTGACCCCATTCCCTGTGCTCCTTTGAGCCGACCCATCAGCCAGTTGCTCCCCCACTGCACTGTGTGTTTTTCCAGCTGGATGCTGGACCATTTGTTCAGGAGGGTCCTGGGAGAGACCGGATCGCAGGCCTTGCTGAGATCCAGAACAATTTCATCACTAGGATTTTCTTGTCCTAGAGAGAAATTAAGTTTGTCAGGCAGGACCTTCCCTTTATAAACCCACGCTGGCTGGGACGAAGGACAGTAGTCTGTCAGGTGTTTTTCAGTAGCTCCCAGAATAACCTTCTCCATCATCTCTGCAGACACTGAAGTGACTGACAGGCCTGTAGTTACCGGGGTCACCCCTGCTGCCCTTCTTGAACACTGGGACAACGCTTCCCGTCAACCGGTACCTCTTGATATTTCCCATCGGAAAATCATTGTACAAGGACCTGGAGTGACAGGACAAGGAAAACAGCTTTAAATGTGGAAGGGGGAAGACTTAGATTAGACATTAGGAAGAAATTCTTCACACTGAGGGTGGGGAAGCCCTGGCACAGGTTGCCCAGAGAAGGGGGGGACTGCCCCATCCCTGGAGGTGTTCAAGACCAGGTTGGATGGGGCTTGGAGCCCCTGATCCAGTGAGAGTTGTCCCTGTCCATGGCAGGGGGGTTTGGAACTGGGCTTTGAGATCCGTTCCAACCCAACCCATTCCATAATTCTGTTACATGAAAATCCCTTTGCCACCCACCCCCATTTTTTGCGATGGGTCTGTGTCACGGATGTTTTTCCGGCTGCTGAGGTTCCGCAGCAGCTCTGCCCTCACTCTGCTCCCTCCCAGCCAAGCCCTTGCTGCTATTTTCCCTCTCTCGAGTCCTCAGCTCCTTTCAAGGGCGATTTTAACACCTCCAAAATGGGGCCAAAACGATGAGGGCAAGAAGGAAGCCTCTGTCAGACCACGCAGCTCAGAGGACAAGGAAACCCAGTGTGTTTTCCATGCTCTGCTGATGGTGGAAGCCCAACAAAGGCAGGAGAGATGCTTTCACCAGCTGCCTTTGCCATAGGATTGTCCTTTCAACCCCTCCCAGGGCTCTGTGATTTTGAGCCGCAATGTGCGCTCGCAGCCCAGAAAGCCAAACGGTGTCCTGGGCTACATCCAGAGCAGAGGGAGCAGCGGGGCCAGGGAGGGGATTCTGCCCCTGTGCTCCACTCTGGGAGACCCCACCTGGAGCCCTGCGTCCACCTCTGGAATCCCCAACATAAGATGGATATGGAGCTGTTGGATTGGGTCCAGAGACCACAGAGATGATCTGAGGGCTGGAGCACCTCTGCTGTGAGGACAGGCTGAGAGAGTTGGGCTTGTTCAACCTGAAGAAAAGAAGGCTCCGGGGGGACCTCATAGCAGCCTCTCAGTACCTGAAAGGGGCTCCAGGAAATCTGGGGAGGGACTTTTTACAAGCACCTGGAGTGATAGGACGTGTGGGAACAGCTTTAAATTGAAAGGTGTAAGTTTTCGATTAGATATTAGGAAGAAATCCTTTCCAATGAAGTTGGGGAGGTCCTGGCACAGATTGCCCAGAGAAGTGGTGGCTGCCCCATCCCTGGAGGTGTTCAAGGCCAGGTTGGACGGGGCTTGGAGGACTCTGATCCAGTGGGAGGTGTCCCTGCCTATGGCAGGGGGGATGGAACTGGGTGATCTTTGAGGTCCCTTCCAATCAAACCATTCGGTGATATCAAGCTCTAAAGCTGGGCGCAGAAACAAATGGCACCGAAATTCCAGAGACACATTTCCTCCTCAGGAGTACATACAGTGACTGCTTTCTGCCTCCATCCCTCCTCCTCAGCTTTCCTGTAGCCCCCTTTCAGTACTTGGAGGCTGCTCTAAGGCCTCCGCGACTCTCAAGGGCAGCTCCTAGAAGGCTTTGACAAAGCAGAGCAGGGAGCTGGGGTCCTGCTGCAGGATCTCCACCTGGTGGCTGGACTCCACCAGGGATGTGCAGATCACCTTGTTCAGCAGGGAGGTCTCGGCCAAGCGCACTGCGAAAGGCAGGAACCGGTGAGGACAAACAGAGGAGTGTAATAGAGAAATAAAAGGTTTCCTTCAGCCAGATTGTGATGGTTGAAATCAGTAGGCGGTCAGGAAGAATGTAAGTTTCCAAATACCCTGTTAAGGGAAGAGGAGACAGGGATTTACACCGCCGTGTGAAGGATCGGATGTAGCAAGATGTAAATTAAGAAGAAGATAAGGAGGGGCTGGATGGAGGATGGAATTTAGCAAAAGCTGCGAATTAGAACTATGTAGATAAGGATGCAGGCACAGGAACAACAGAGGGGGGTCAGGTGTTCAATACTGAGGAAGACTGCCTGCCTTCCTTCGGCAACTCCCCCAGAAGACCCTCCGGGGGGTGGTGTGCATGTACGGGTGAGGGGGGGAAGGAACAAATGTAAATGAATTACAGGAACCCAGCTGAATATGTATAAGTACCCTAAATAAATGTACATGAGCAGGACCAAATGGTGTGCATAGAGGAGGATCCATCCATCCCCTTATGCACCCAGCGCTGTGAATAGATCTCTTTGCTTCTAAGACTTTGTCCTCTCTAAAATTCTATTGGTGAGGTGGCATTTCTCACAAGAGGAAATTAAAGAGGGCTGCTCATCGGGCCAGTACCGATGAAAGAGCAGCCACCAGGAAGCAGAGGACAATCGAGGGAGCTCCACAGACTGGCCCCCAGCGTGCTGCCCACTCTCAGCACTATGAGGTCCAGAGTGGAGAGGCAGCGTGCAAAACGTGTTTTTTCGGAGCTCAGATCCTTCCTGCTAGCAACTGCAAGAGCTGTTGCAGCCTTGACTCGGCAGCACAAAGGCACCCTGTGCCTCAGGAGCTACCTGTGCAGACAGGGTGCAGCCCTGCTCCCTTCAAGCGGTGCAGGGAGCCCCTTCTCCTGGGGCAGGGCTGGTCATGAGCCCTTTTGTGCTAGCACAGCTGGGGACAGAGCTGCTGTGGGAAAACCTCCCAGGAGCGGTGGGATGGGCCATTTCCCAAGCCACAGAGCACCCTCTCCAGCCGGTCCCAGCCAGCTGCTGGCTGCGCTGCAGAAACACCTGTGCCACCCTCACCCAAGTCAGTACCTGTGGTGGCAAGGCAGTCAAAGCCCACGATGGCGTAGAAACGGGTGGCAGCACCGGTCAGGATCCCTTCTAGTCCAAAGGGTACAAACCCAGTGGAGCCGAAAACTTTTTTCCTGGAATGGAGGGAGGAGACCAGCTGCCACAGGGAGCGTGGACACCAGAGCCAGTGCCATTCACATGCCAGCACAGTTGCTCTCCTCACTTGATGTCATCCTGTGGGTTCAGGTACGAGACACTGAGGTAGTCCTCCTCTGAGAGCTGCCAGTTCTTGACGTTTCCCTTCACAAAGCTGGTAATGATGACAAAGCCCAGCACCACAAGGTTGACCGCTGTGCATATTTTGTTCACAAGGGCGGATTCGTTGACACCAAAGACCAGCAGCGCTGCAGGGACAGGAGTGAGTGGGGACCTGCCAGACTCCCATGGCATCACCCACGGTGCCACAGAGCCGCTCCTATGCACTGACCAGTGAGCAGCCCAATCAGGATCAGGGCAAAGAATTCTGGGTACTCAGCCAGCACCCCCGGCAGGTGCGCCGCGGTCTTGTTTATCAAGAAAGTAGAGATGAGGTTCCCGATGATATTGTCAAAGGCTGCGCTCCAGGCTCGAGCCACGCTGGCTGTGCCTGGTCCATGGCAAATCTGTGCATCAGTCCGAGCCCAGGGAAGAGCAGTACCAGCCAATCCCAACCCAGCACCCATCTCCCTGCTGATCCCACCTCACACCCTGAGCCCAGAACACCACATGAGGTCCAGAGCAGAGAAGCAGCATGCAAAATATGTCTCCTCGGAGCTCAAATCCTTCATGCGCTGATGGATCAGCTTCTTCCCAACACTGCTCATTTTCTCTCTGCAGATGTCGTCTTCTTGTGGGTGGTCTTCAGCTACCCAAAACCCCTGCAAAAGAAGGGACCGCAAGAGTGTGAAGCTCAGCATCCTGCAAGCAGCAGGACCCACACCACAGGGAGCAGGGCAGACAGTGATACCCACACAAGTTGTACCTGCTGCCAGTCAACCCATCGGCACCCAGCCACCATGCAGGTGGGGCAGAGACCACGGTGGTTCCCTCCAAGGCACTGTGGGGCTGCGCATACCGCACCTGCACAGCCCCTGCACCAGGAGAGTGAGCCAGGGATGAACGCAGTGAGCCCATGGTGGGAAATAGGCTCACTGATTTTTCTCGTTCTTTTTCTTCTGCTGCTTGGCACCCGGCTCCTGGCAGCCTGACTCCTCCTGGCCACCAATGGGATTCTTCCCTGCCTCCTGCGCCGTAACAGCGACTGCCCTTGTGTGCAGCTTTTCTTTCTGGGGGGGATGGAGATGTCATCCCTGCTATTCACAGATGGAGACTGAGGGCTTCCATCTGCCCATTGCTGCCACTTTCTCGGGGGCGAGGTGGGGAGTCAAGGGAGTTGAGGGCACCAGCCCACTGTGGCTGAGGTTGTGAGCGGTGGTCACTTCTCTCCTCCTGCTGGCTGCTGCCCTCTAGTTATTGACATAAATAAAAACTTGCTGGTGTAAAGAAAAGAGGTGTCCGAGAGCCAAGAGGAGAAAATACAAAAGGGAGCCCAGTGAAAGGGTAGAGGAACAGACACAGACGAGGGGAGGGAAAAGGGGGTGCCAGAAGAAGAATCAGAAGCGTTTCCAGCCAGAAGTACCAAGGAAAAAGGAAGGAAATGCCAAAGACAGCCAGGCCAGCGCACCCTCCTGAGCACCGGCTGCCCAGTGCTGCCCAGAGGGCCGGTCCCACGGCACCTGCGCAGCTCTCCAGCTGTGGCACCGCCTGCTCCTCTTGCAGGCTTCTACTTCGTGCTGAAAAACAGGGAAGTAGCATCAGGAAGAGGCATCCCTAGCTGCAGAGCCCAGTGACATTGCAGCACTGACCACCCAAGTCTGCACAGAGGTGCAAACACGGGGCAAAGAGCTCAAGCACGTAAATCCGTGTCTCCAGATCTGACTGTGATAGGGACAGAAACACTCCTGGTGGGGCTTGTGACATGCTATTTCACTTAGAAGGTCCCAAACATTTTAGGCTTGGATCAGCTAGAGTGTTCCAAACGTTTCATTCTGTGGTTTGGTGTCCATGACAATGGGAACTGCACCTGAGAACAAAGCATGATGGAAGCTGGACTTCATTCCCAGAACTGAATTCCTGAAAATCAGCCAATCAGAGCAGAGGAGAAGCCGTGCTTGACCGATTCGTGATCACTTTGCCTAGCACTTTGGAGGTAACTAATACAAAAGCCCCTCATGGACTGTCACAGTCCACTGCCTGACATGCGCAGAGAGACCACGCCTCCTCTCACCTCTGATGCTAATAGGGAGGAGGGGGCTTGGAGCAGTGCCATTAACAGGTGTCTTCCCAGGTGACCTGTAACACGCGCCCACCATCCTAAGGACCTTGAGGAAAGACAGACAGACATCTCAGAACATCGTCGTGGGAATGAAGGGTGTTGACCCCTCTCTCTCTTGTGCCCCTTTTCTCCTACATACCACTGCCTAAAGCAGGTGCCATATGGTGGCCTGCAGCTGACGTACGGTTTAGTAATGAAAGCCGAGGCCTGGTGCCTCGCCACCAGCGTAACCGCAGACGCAGTGTTCATGATCTCTGCAGCTCAGCCCTGAGGCTGGTTTGGAGGCAGCCTGGCTGAGAAGCAGGGAATAAACGGGAAAGAGCTGTCAGGTGGGGCTTTTCCAGATATCTGCAGCCCCTCCACGCCTAAGCAGGTGCCTGTGCCATTGAATGAGGCAGTTTGTGGCTTACCTTAAAGGTGCAAGAGAAAACCAAGCACAACGAGCCCCGTCCTGGCTTCAGCCCTTGTTTCTGGGAAGGCATCACTGGAAACACTAGAGTTCACTGTGGAAGGCTCTGTATCTCAGTCTCTGGGGCAGAGAGAGGCTACATGTGCACAGGTCAGGAGCTGCCTGGGGTATCTGTGTTTGAGATAGGGCTTGTAGGGACCCTCTGTGCTGCTGGGACTGCACAGCCCTTCCCTCTGCTGGTTTGTAGACAGTCGAGCACCTTCCCAGGCTGGGTCTATGCCTTTCAGGTCGTGAGCCACTGGCTGAGTCCCTGGGCAAAGGCAGCAGCACGGGGAGGATAAGGCACGCAACTCCAGCACAGGATGTGGCATCTGTGCAGGGATGAACATCTCTGTGGGGCTGCTGGACACCACTGCAGTGAACAGGTTGAATGCAAAGGAGCAAGGGAAAGGGCCTTTTCTCTTGCACTAAATAGCACCCCAGCAGACTTGGCTTTTCTGCATCCCCCCTTCTTGGATGCTAGAGGAGTAATGCTGTGCGAGAATCATAGAGTCATAAAATCTTCCGGTTGGAAAAGACCTTGGAGGTCATCGAGTGCAACCGCAACCATCATCAATTAACCGTGTCCCTCAGAAAGTCATCTACCCATTTTTTAAACACCTCCAGGGATGGTGACTCAACCACCTCCCCGGGCAGTCTCTGCCAGTGCCTAAGAACTCTTTCAGTACAGAAATTCTTCCCAATGTCGTCTGAACCTCCCCTGGCGCAACTTCTGGCCATTTCCTCTTGTCCTATCACCTGTCACTAGAGAGAAGAGATCAACACTTGCTCTGCCACAGCCTCCTTTCAGGCAGCTGTAGGCAGCGATGAGGTCTCCCCTCAGTCTCCTCTTCTGCAGGCTGAACAAGCCCAGGTCCCCCAGCCGTTCCTCGTAGGACTTGTTCTCCAGCCCCTTCCCCAGCCTCGTCGCCCTTCTCTGGATGCGGTCCAGCCCCTCAATGTCCTTCTTGTAGTGAGGGACCCAGAACTGAATGTTGTGAATCTAAGGCAACTTTGGACTTCCCTTAAAGCCACTCACTCCCCTCCAGGATCCCTCCTTCCCTCTCTGGCAGGATGGGCTATGAGGAAATCACAGGTGAAGGAAGGCTGCTGACAAGCTCAGGACTGATGGCAGACAGAAACCAGTCATGAGCACAGAGACCAGATTGTGGAGGAACTACCACAAAAGTGTCCCAAAGCTGGGGAAGGACCTGCTCCCTCCCAGACATTTGCACCCTGCAGCACCTCTTCTCCTGGCAGCTCCTTCTGATGACAGCGACATTACAAAGGTAGGGGACCGAGAGGAGGATACTTACGCGCTTCCCATCTGGATGCGGAGTTGAAACACACTGAAGCAGGCTGAGGTGCCGCTTCTGGTGTTCTGAGCCGGTCTGTGGCTGCTGCCAGGTCCCGTGCTGGCTGGATTCTGAAGCCGCAGCCTTTGTTGTGTCACTTAGTCAGCTGCCTCTGCTTTCTGTTTTGGTTTTAAGTTCCATGCAAAAAAGACCAAACAAAGACCAGCCACCACCGGCCAAGCCAGGGCAGGTTTGCACTTTCTTCTCCTGGCTGTGCTAACCGACACGAATAAATGGCCAGGCTAAGCTCACTCGTGAAAGTTGTGCTCCTAGAGTGGCTTGGGTGTCCGTGTGGGCTGAAATGAGTTTGTTTTGTTTGGACACTTTTGTAGGGGTGACTGACCATCACAGTTCCAACTCCAGTACAGCAGCACCGTTGGAGGTCACTGACCACTTCCCCTCCTTGCAGTTGGAAGGTTGCTCCTCTCTCTCTGCTTCTCAGACGCAGGTTCACCAAGTTCCCCTCACCCGGTACACAGCCCCTGTGCAGGCACAGGGCAGGAGAAGCAGTAAGCTGCCAGCTGCAACAGGAAACCTGTGAAACCTCTAGTGATGCAAGGGGGAAAACTCTTCCCCCTTTAGTCCTCCTGGTCAGATCCAGCCCCCACTCCCTCTGGGTGGCTTCTTGTACCACAACGCTGTGCTTTGAGTGACTGGTATTCCTCCTCTGGTCCAGTCTGGACTTGGAAGGCTGTACTTTGTGGGCTTTTTTGCTTCTCATGCTGTTCCACCCTACCGAGAAGTGTTCCATCCTCTCTGTAAACATTGCTCAAGGTGTCACAGCCCATTCCTACATGTCCCTGAGCTCCCATACCACAAGCTGAAAGAAGCCCAGGCCCCTCAGCCTCCCCACAAAGGTCATTTGCTCCAGGCTCTGAACCCCATCTTGGAGAACTTTCCTGGACTCTCTCCAGGTGCTCCCAGCTGCCCTCCAACAGGATTCACTGGATTATCCGGTGGAAGGAATCCAGTTAATCCACTGGATCCAGGATCCAGTTAACTACTAACTGTTAACTGTCAAACTGGAATGGGTGACACAAGAATTGGGCCCATTGCTCATGAGAGACAGCCGGTGATGGGGGGAGACACGCAGGGCCAGGGGGGTGTCTGTCTCCCTCCACTCCCCTCAAACCCATGAAGGGGCTCAGCCCAGCAGCTCCCCAGGGCTCTACGTCCCCATACCCTTACGGGCTCTATGCCCCGCCTGTGGCACTTTTGGGCTACAGAACCCCCCCGCTCCCCTGCAGGGCAGTTTCCTGCCCCCCAGGCCCCCTTGTATATTTGTACAGCCGTGACGACCCCCCGCCCCCACCCCCACAGGTTTGGTCACTGCTGCCCTTATCACCGTGTGATAGCCCTGCCCCCCTGCAGACCCCTCGTGCTGACCCTCACCCCCCAAATTGCCCTTTTTACTGCCCATTGCTTCTTATGGGTTATTTCTTAGGAGCGAGAGAGGGGTCAGTCTGGGGAGCACCCCTCAAAGAAGACCTTTGCCAAGAGCCTGGTGGTGCTGGGGGGAGGGCAAGACACCCCCTCTAGCACTGGAACCCCCCAATCCCCCCCCAGAGACACCCCCCCTGGAATTTTTACGTCCCACAACATCCCCCATTGCTTCCTCCTGCAAATCTCCCCAAATCCCCCAAGTGCTCCCATCAGGGAGTGGGAACACCTGAACACCCCTGTGCCTCCTCAGGATTCGGACCCCCCCAAAAAACCTCCCAGTGTTCCTCCTGGGAATGGGGACAACCCCCAACACCCTCCCAGTGCCCTCCCGGAAACGGGGACCTTCCCCAAACCCCTCCAGTGCCCCTCCAGCACCCCTCAGGCCCCACAGGCTCTGTCACCCCCTGTGACCGCCCTCACATCCCTCCCCATTCCGGGGCAGACACAAGGACACAGGGATGAGAAGGGGACACAGGGACTTGGGGACACCAAGGTCGGGGGGGGAAATGGAGGGTCACAGGGATGTGGTGACACCAGGGACACCATAGGTCACATACACGGGGGTGAGGGGTGGCGTGTCCTGGGGGTTTCTCGGGGGGGGTCTGAACCCCTGTGCCCCTTCCAGGAGGACAAGAGGCTCCCTGTGCAAATCAAGGTGGGGCCACGGACTCGGCTCTCTATTTTCTCACCACCCTCATCTGTCCTGGGGTACGGGGGGGTGGGCACGAGGGGAGGGATTAGGGGGGCGCAGGACTGGAGCTACAGGGGGGTTTCTGTGGGGGGCAGGATTGAGGGAGGAGCAGGAGCCACAGGGGGTCAGGTAGAGGACAGAAGAGTCCCATACACTGAGGACCCTTTGCGGCGGGGGGGGGGAGGGGGGGCAGCGGTGTCCCTGAGAGAGGGGCACGGGTTTCTCTGGGGTTCCTTGGGGGGGCAGGGGGATCTCTGGGGGGGACTGCAGTGGTCTCTTGACATTGTCGGCCTGTTTGGGGACACAAGAGGACACGGGGACACAGGGGGAGCATGATGGGGAACGTGGGGAAACGGGGGGGGTCACAGGGGGGACACGGGGAACCAATGGACAGAGGGGGACGGGGGGACATGGGATGACATGGGGATACAAGGGAAACACAAACACCAAAGGCATTTATTGTCCAACTCTGTGAGTGCCAGACACTGCAAAGGCCAGGGCGGGGTGAGGGGACGTTCTGTGGTGTCCCCAAGTGTCCCCAAGTGTCCCTGTTCCTTCCAGGGCGGGACCATCCCAGCCCGGGTGAATAAGTAGTTTTGGGGTTAGAAACAATGGAAACAGGGCTGCTTCTGGGGACAGGGATGGGGGAGAACAATGGGGACAGCGATGGGGGCAGCAATGGGGGGACAGGATGGGGACCAGGTCACAGTGGCCGCTGCAGGGGTGCGAGGGTGTCCCCGTCCCCGTTGCTGTCCCCATCGCCATCACCATCCTCGTCCCTCTTGGCATCCGGCCCCATCACCAGGTCGTCCAGCTGGTTGAGAAACCGGGCTGAGCAGCTGCGGAGAGAGAGTGCACACTGTGGGGACAGCGTAGGGACAGCGTAGGGACAGTGTGGGAACCAGACTGACCTGTACTGGTGGCGCTCGTTGGGGCTGAGGCTGTGCCACATCTGGGCCAGCTCACGTGTAACCTCCCTGGATGACACACTGGGGTGGACGCTGTGACACCAGGGTGACCGTGTCACCATGACCTTGTGTCCCCACCCTTCCCACTGTCCCCATGTCCCTGTGTCCCTATGTCCCACCCCTCATCCCTGTGTTTCCCTAGGTCCTCCATGTCCCTGTGTCCCCCCCCCACCTGGTCCCCACCTGATGTTGGGTCCCCGCTTTCCTCCCCATATCTGGGTCCCTCCCCTGTCCCCCTTTCCCCCGATGTAGGGTCCCTGTGTGCCCCCCCATCCCCACGTTCCCCCGTCCTGTCCGTGTCCCATCCCCCATCCCCACCTGTTGGAGGGCTCCTGTGTCCCCAACCTGTCCCCATGTCCCCCCCCCCCCCCCCCCGTCTCAGTTTCCCCCACCCTGTCCCCATGCCCACCCAATGCAGGGTTCTTATGTCCCCCCCCCGGTTCCCGTGTCCTGTCCCCGTCCTATTGTCTCCCCCTGTCCCCACCTGCTGTAGGCTCCCCGGTTGGTGTGGCAGAATATGTGGAACCCGTTCAGGCATTTCTTCTTGCGCCGGGGGGGGACTCTGCCTGTCCCCATGACCCCCAAGGGGCTCCCCCCAGCCCCCGGGGACACAGCTGGGGTCTGACAGTAGGGGGTGAGAGAGGAGAGGTGACCAAGGGGGGCTGACAGCAGGGAGTGGGGAAGCTGGGGGTGGTGACACGAGGCTGACACTGAGGATGACAAGGGGAGTCCCTACCTGTGGGCCGAGGTAGACGTCAGGGAAGAGCTCTGGGGGTGAGACACAGTGACATTGGGAGGGGGGACACGCACACTGTGTCCCATCCCACCCTTCCCCCCAAAACCTACCTCTCACCACCTCCTCGGGGGTCCAGTGCGCTGGCAAGGCCAGCTGGGAGGGGGCACTGGGTCTGGGACCCCCCAGGCCCTGTAGTGCTGCCCTCGTATCGAGGGTCCCCCAAATCCTTCTATAGCCCACCCAATGCTCCCCCCATTCCTGGGTGCCCTTTCAATCCCCCCCAGACCTACCTCTCACCACCTCCTCCGGGGGGGCTGGGGGGGGCGGCGAGACCAGCAGGGAAGGGCTGAGCCCTAGCCCCAGCAGCCCCCGCTGGCGTGGAGGGGGGGTCAGCGGGACCTCCCAGCCCAGCTCCTCCAGGCACGGCGTGGGGGTGCCCATCCAGGGGTCTCCCCTCAGCACTCCCTCCTCCTCCTCCTCATAGTGCACTAAGTGCTGCTGGGGACGTCTGGGGGAGGCAGGATGGGGGGGAGGGTCAGCAACGGGGGGAGGGCACTTGCAGCCCCTTCTCTCCAATGTCAGCTACCTGTGCTTGTCCCCAGTGCTGGGTCCCTGCTCTGCGGTGTCACCGGGAGGGCCTGTGGGGAGGGGGACCACAATAAGGGTCTGGGGGAGATGGACATGCGGGGCACACTGGGGGGCTGCGGGAAGTGGGGTGTGGATGGGGTGTTATGGGGGGAACAGCAGGGGGGCTGTGGGGGAGAACCTGAGGGGCAGAATGGGGGGACTGTGGGGATGGAGGATAATGGGGGGGTGCAATGGAGGGTGTATGGGCAGAGGGGCTGGCAACTATGAAGGGCTTCATGGGGGGTAAAAGAGGGGGTAGGGGGGAAGAAGGGGGCAGGGGGCTCCCGAGGAAAGGTCTTGGGGGATCCACAGTACCTGTCCCCTCCTGCATGGTGCTCAGGGTACTCTGCAGGTGTCAGAAGTAGCCCAGGACATTTCCGCAGCACCAGCACCTGGGTGGGGGGGAAGCATAGGGAGGAGGGGTGATGGGTGAGGACACTGTCCAGGCCCCCAGTTCACCCCAGCATCCAGACTCCCACAATACTCCCCTCCCAGCCCTCCCCAGTGCCCCCCAGCCCACCTCATACCTGGGTTTGAAGGCCCACCAGCCCCTAGCCCCCCCCCCCCCCCCCCACTGTGGTGTGGGGTCCCCTCTGGCCGCAGGGCCAGTGCACTATGTGGGCCAACTCGGGCAGCAGTGAGCGCCAGTCCTGGGGGGGACGGGGGAACATGGAGAGGAGATTGGGGAGCATGGGGGGACTTGGGGGGACATTGCAGGGGAACACAGGGGGAATAGGGGGAGATTGTGGGGCATAAGTGAACACGGGTGGAGATTAAGGGGACACGGGGGTGCCATTGAGGGGTAGTGGGGGGACATGGGGGGACATTGGGGGACACGCGGGAACCTGGGGGGAGATTGGCGGGGCATGGGGGGACATTGGGCGGTGCCATTGAGGGGACCTGGGGGCACATGGGGGAACATTGGGGGGGGCATTGGAGGGGCTATTGTGTGGACACGGGAGAACATGGGAGCGCCATTGAAAGGACATGGGGGAACATTGCAGGGGACCTTGAGAGGCATGGTGGGACATGGAGAAATATTGGGCAGACATGGAGGCAGAATCCAGGGAACGGAGGGGGCCGGGTGACATGGACGGGTGATGCGGTGTCCCCCACACCCCCACCGACGCCTGCTGGGCAGTTTCGAAGGTGCCATCTGGGGGGGGGGCAAGTGGGGGGAACACACGGCTGGGGAGGGCCAGATTGGGGTTCCCAGATCAGAAGGTCGAAGGCTCAGAGGGTCCAAGGCCTCAAGGGAGAATGACGCCCGGGTAGTCCCAGGCCTCAAGTGAGAACGAGGGCCCGGGGGTCCCAGTTTGGGGGGGGTTCCAGTTCGGGGGTTCCATACCCGACGGGTCCCATACCTGGGGGATCCGAGGCTGCTGTGGGCGGGACTGTGTGTGGGGGGGGTGTCCACACAAGAAAGGGGTGGGGCCTGGGCTGGGGGGCTGCTCTGGCAGCTGCCCTGGTTGGACGAGGCTACGTGTGGGGGCGTGGCCAGAGGGCCACGAGGTGCCACATGTGGGAAGGTCTACTTCCAGTGAGATCCTTGTTGGTTTGATCACTTCTGATTCTCGATCCGTGTATTTCTGAATGAAGGTCCGGAGTCCAGCTCCCTCCTGGCTGTGGACCCACTTCCTTGTGTCTGCTTTCTAGTATTGGTGGTGACCGTACAGTACAGTGATCGAGGGGGGGCAGGGGGTGTGATCTCATGTATTTGTACATATTTTAGCGCTTTCTAATTATCTTCATTAGTAGTAGCAGTAGTCTCATTTCATTAAAGCCCCGCCGCGCGGGGAAAGGGCGGTGTTTGGCGCCAAAACCGCCGCCCGGCGCTCATTGGCGGCGGCGGGAGGGAGGACGGAGCCGCGTCAGCGCATAGGCGGCGGCGGCGGCGCTGGCGCTGCTGGGCGAGTGTATCGTGCTGGTCGGATTTGTGCTTGGGGGTTTTCGTTGTTCCCGCTTCTTCCCCCGCCCCGCGTTCCCTTTCTTTGGCTCCCAGACCCCTGGAGGGGGCAGAGCGGGGCGGCCCGAGGGCGCGACGAACAGGGCAGCTGGGGCTGCGCCGGGCGGGTGGGAGCGGGGGCTGCGCGCGAGACCGCCCTGCCCCGCGTCCCGGCTCTCGCCGCGAACCAGGTGGCGGGGATGGGGGGGGGCGCGCGTTGGGCGCGCGGGTGACCTGCGTGCGCGTGGCGGGGGGGGGCGCGCACCGCACCTCTGGGCAAGGGGAAGGGGAGCGCGGGGACCGCGCGGGCACGCGGGGGGACGGGACTGTGCGCGCCTGCGGCCGCAGCATCGGGGGAGGGGGCGGAGGGCAGAGTTTGAGCTGCAGGAGGGGAGACTGAAAGGAGATCTGGGGAAGAAATGTTCTCCTGAGAGGGTGGGGAGGCCCTGACACGGGGTGCCCTGTGGCCGCCCCATCCCTGGCGGCGTTCCGGGCCAGGCTGGAGGGGGCTTGCAGCACCCTGACCGAGCGGGAGGTGCCCCTGCCCGTGGCGGGGGGTGTTGGTACTGGGTGGGCTTTAAGGTGCTTTCCAACCCAAACCATTCCATCACTCTTTGCTTCTGTGAATATATTGGTGTATTTCTTGTAACACCTGCACAGAATCCCAGAAGGTCAAAAGTGAGGTCCTGGCACTAGCAGCGGAGTGGTTCTTTCTTTCTTTCCTCGCCAACTTGTACTCAGACAGTGACAAGGAAAGTCTTTCCTGTCACCCCTTTGGTCTCATGGTCGCTGCCTGGAGCTTTCTGGAGAGCTGTGGCACCTGCTGCCCCGCCTCCTTTCCTCTCTCTTAGCACGAGGTGAAGGGGCTGGATAAAAGTCTATGAAGAGCGGCTGAGGGAACTGGGGTTCTTTTGCGTGGAGAAAAAGAGGCTGAGAGGAGACCTCATCACTGTCTACAACTGCCTGAAAGGAGGTTGGAGCCAGGTGGGTGTTGGTCTCTTCTTCCAAGTAGCAAGTGATAGGACAAGAAGAAATGGCCTCGAGTTGTGCCAGAGGAGGTTTAAATTGGATATCAGGAAAAATTTCTTTACTGAAAGGGTTCTCAGGCACGGGAAGAGGCTGCCCAGGGAGTGGAGGGGTCACCATCCCTGGACGGGCCTAAAAGATGGGTAGGTGAGGTGCTCAGGTAGTGCACAGGTTTGGTAGTGGACAGGTATGTTTGGTGATCTCAAAGTTCTTTTCCAACCAGGAGGTTCTATGAGTCTATGATTTCATGATAAACTAATAACTACATCACTGAGACATTATTTATTCAGGTTTGTGCAAATCCCGGGTGCTTGGAAGGTTTTCTTGGACTTAATGATCTCAAAGGTCTTTTCCAACCAAATGATTCAATGATTCTGTAGCGCCAGCTCCATCCTCCTGCTGCATGGAGCCAGCCCTCCAAGGCCCCTCACCCAGACCTTGCTAATCAAGTCTGCCCCAGGGGCCAGCTGGTGCACTTTAAACAAGATGCTTTAAGTAGAAGGCTTTCCAGTTTGTCTCCTCGGTCCTGTAGCCCATGGGCTTCTCTCCACAGAGAAAATGCCTCCAGGTTTCAGTGAAAAAGGGACCTTCACTTCCTCACTCAGCGTGTTATTGTGGAACTGGTAAACAAGGCTCAATTAAAAGTTTGAGGCAGTCACTGTTGTAATTACTTTGAAGTTGTAATCAATTGCATCATCATGGGGAGGGAGCACCATGAGACATGGAGAAAGGACATCGTTGCTCTCTACGGACTTCCCGTGTTTGAAATGTTTGCACTCTGGACAAAGCTAGGTGTTAAAAGGAGAAAAAGGTCAATAGCTTAGCAGTACTTTAGCAGTCAATGGGAAATATCTGATGGAAAACAGCAAGAAACACAAAGCTCAAGTTCCCTGGCCACAGTAGTGTTGGTGAAAGCCCATGGTATTTTTATTACCTTAAAAAATATCTTAGGAGCATCAGACAGGGAGGAGGTTCATCAAAGATGGGTCCCACTTAATGATTACGTTCTGTAAATTGTTGTGGTAGGGGATTACAGCTTGTTCAGCACTATGGTTAGAGAGTACTGCAATTTACTAGCGTGACTTTTGAATGAGGAGCTGAACATTTCATGATATTAATAAGTTCCAAGTCAGCAGTTTAGAGATTCTGCTGATAATTGGGAGGAGACTGGGAGATGACCGATGGGTGAATTCAGTAGGTGATTTTTAGGGTACCGACCACCACTGCGGGCAGTCTGTTGGCTGCTGTCCTGCTGGCCACCAGCTCTCGGGTCAGCAGCTGCGCTCTGCCACTGGCACCACGAATGTCCTCCTCCTCGTCCTTGTCCTGCTGTCCCTGTGCCAGCCTGCACAGGGCACATGGGACACCTGCGAGTAAGTGGCCCAGGTTGTTGGTCTCTCCTCCACAATAGCTCTCGGGAGTGAACTAACGTAAACTTTCTCTGAGGGGACATTGGCTGGAGACCCTGGTAGTGCTGCTGGATTTGTTGCTTCCTTCCTGCTGAGGAGCAGAACTAACTTGTCCTTGAGCCATGTGGTCCTGGCTGTGCCATGTAGCAGTACCGCTGCCAGAGGCTGAGAAAAGAATGACTGTGTGACCTTCCAGTTGAAGGTAAGGGCTTCACATCAGTCCTTCCCTGAGCGATTTCTGTTTCACAGGTTTTGTCTTCTTCATCCTGTCCTTGTGACAAGGGCAGTTTGGGCCTCCTTCCCTCTTCTGTGAGTAAGGGATCTGCTTCTGGCCCAGGTGCTAAGGGGGAGGCTGCAGTCCCTGGTCTGTGGAAGGACAGAGCTGGCAACAGCTATGAGTCTGGATAGCAAGGGGAAGAGAAAAAAGGTGGTGGTGGTGGGGCTTGGATGCAGTGTGCCTGCAGTTGACCATGAGCTTGTGAGGAGCCCTGTAAAGCTGGAAGTGACTACTTACAGGCAATAATTTTTGTGGCCAGTGTCAAAACCACATGCAGGAGAATAGTAAGCACACGATGCTGGGATTGGATTGGGCTCCCTCAGGCTTCTTTAGAGGGCAGGGACAGAGACCTTATGAACATAAAAGGCCTCTCTCTCCACCCTCAGCTCTGTGCGAGCACGAGGAGTGTCCAGTGCTGGTGCTGCCCTCAGATATGCAGCAGCATGAGTGCGCCGTGAGCTGGGAGGCACACACTGGGGAAGTTCACTCAGTTGGGTCCAGCTATGATGAGAACACGGTCTACAGCGTAGGTGAGGATGGCAAGATAGGCTCTGGGTGACCTTCTGCTGGTCAGCTGGCAGTGAGATCCCTTCTGGAGTCTTTTCCATGGGGTGGGGAAAGCATATAATTATCATCAGAATCTGGAGGATCTTTAGGCTGCAAGCTGTAATTCTAAGTGTGCTGCTCCACCCTGCTGCGTGCAGACTCTGCAGAGAGAGGGGCTGGAAAGCCTATTAAAAACTGGAGCTGTCTTGGACCTTATCTGCAAATCCTATTGTTAGTGACACCCCTTCATAGGGAATCCATGTGAAGATGACCTTTCTGTGTCCCTGAGATCACTGTGTTTGAAAACTGGGTTTCACCAGGGAGCAGATCCTTGACCACTTTGCATAAATTTCCTTGTCAGCAGCTTGCTGTTGCTTGTAGTAAAGGCTTCAATTTCTGCAGTTACGCAGCCTCCAGCAGTTAGAGGTGTTGCTCAGGGAGAGAGACTGTGGGCCAGGATCTTGTGCAGTGTGAAAGAACACATTCGCAGCAGTGCCTGTGGAAGGTAGGGCGTGTGTTTGCCTGGATCGTAGGCACTCTTAGAGCCTTTGCAGCCTGTGTGTTATAAATATAGCCTCTTAGATATAGATGTCAGAATGCCATCTTCTGTTTGTGAGGAATAGCAGCTTTGCTTGAAAATGGTGAATGCCCCCTCCATGTTCATCCCAGCCAGAGTAGCCATAGGCTTTTGTCATCTCCTGTTGTCGTTCTAGTTTATTGAGTGGAATATTCACAAAAGCGGCTTGAAGGTGTCTCGGTATGATCTTCGTAGTGAAGCTACAGGTCCTTTTGTTCTGTCTGGGTACAGCGGCTACAAGCAAGTCCAATTCCCACGAGGACGGCCTTTTGCTTTTGATTCTGAGGGCTACTATTTGTTGACGTGTTCTTCTACTGGGGGAGTAATTTTTGAGGTAAGTCTGAAGAGATGTGGAGTACTCTTCACATCCCTACACAACTCTGACACATCCACACGCACTCTTGTTACGCGGTTGCAACAGCTGTCACTGGAGGTTCTCAAGAAGAACTTATCCACCCCGTGCTCTGTGAAAGCTGCTGCTCTGTTTCACACAGTGTGCATTTTTGGAAGTGTGTGGTGTTTATCAAGAGTTTGAACGCTCTCTAAGCACATGGCTTTCTGGATGTAGCTAGAACATGTGTGCTGCTTGTACTTAAGACTTAGCTGCAGCAGTTTCCTGTAGTACTCAAGTGCCTAGGAGAAAGTTTTAATGTTATTTTAATACACTGATGCATGCCAGTTCAATGCTAAATGTGTTTTTTGACTGTTACTCATCTCTAGTCTGCTTTGTGTGCTTGCTGATGTTACCGTTAGTCTCAGCTTGATGCTCTCTTGCTGTGTATTGAAAAGAGATGAAGGGTGAGGCTGAATGGTTTCCAGTACACAAATGTCTGTGCTCCAGTAACAAGTGGTTACTGATCCCATGCCCCCTGCCTGCTCCTCTTGAGTCAATACTCATCAGTATAAGCCATTGCGAGGCAGAGTAGATGGAATTTTTATCTGGGACATTCAGAGCAGCCACACTAACATGAGCTGTAGTTCAGGTATATGTGCTCCATGTGCTCCTCATCAGTACCTGTTCTTAGTCTGCCTTGTTCAGTCACTGCAGCTCAGCTGATGTCATAAGCTGAGCTGCTTCGTAACGTGTTCTTCCGTCATAGGACTGGAAATCTGTTTCCTCAGGTGTGCTACGTGCATCTTAACATCTTTCTGATTTTCTGCTTTATTATGTATGCTGGGATAGGGAGTCATTAGCACGCTTTGGCTTTGCCTGTGGGTACACTGTTCCCCCTACTGAAAATCAAATGCTTTCCTTCTTCTAGTTAAATGGTGAGGAGCAGATTCTGGAGAGCTGCCTTTCCCCGGGAGGACACTGAGCCTGTGTTGTCACAGTGGATTGGACTACGGCAGTGGACTGCAGGACCTGCCTCACTGCCTCTATGGATGGGAAGATTAAATTGACAGACTTACTGGCTCAAAAGCCTTAACCTGGACAGTGGTGAAGGGAAAGAGCAACAGGCTTGGCAAAACCAGTGTTAACTCCCCAGGAACAAACTGCGTGAGAGAGAAGGCAAACCACAATCCCTCTTCTCATTGTAGACTTTGCCTCCTGACAAACACTTGCCAAAGCACTGTGCAATAGAACGCTGGTGTGGGACGGGATAGGGTGCAGCACTGAAAAATAAGTCTGTACTGACCTCTTATGGCAGTTGGACTCCCTCCGTTAGGGAGTCTTGAGTAGCACGTGGCTCGAAGGCCTCTGGGACCGAAGGAAGAAGGTGAGGCTGGAGGAGGCATGCAGGAGGCAGCACAGTGCATGGCAATGAGATGGCTCCAGCTGGAAGAGGCTAGTGCAACACCAGAGTATTCTTTCAGTACAGCATTTGTTGTGCATTTTTTGTTTTTCTTCTTTTTTCCATAAAAACAAATACTCCTGAATACACTTGATTCCTGTGCTCTGTTCAGTTTTTGCTGCAGAATGTGGAGGGTGGCTGGGGCAGTGATGTGCCAAGAAAGTCTCCTGCATGGAGACAAGACCCTTGTGCTTTCACCAGGTGCTTCCAGCACTGGCACTGGCACTCTGGGGCAAACCAGCGGAAGAGATCCAGGAACAGAAAGATTTGCATTTGTTGGAATGCCTTATGTTACCTTGTGTTATCTGGTGCCAACTAGAGGATGGATCCTGAGTCAGGTTTGAAATGCCTGTGTGCGAAGTCAGAAGCTGCGTAATGCCTAGCAGTTACCTGGTGGCAGATTGGAGAGGGAGGGCCAGAAGCAGTCTGATCCTGTACGGTGTTCTCTGTCACTGGAGCTGGCTCTCCCCCTGCACCCTGTCACTGTCAGGGCAAGAGCTGTGCTCAGGGTATTGCATAGTCATGTAGTGGACTGCTGAGCAGGCACCTTTCATCTGCTTACACCCGGGCAGCTCAAACCAGGGAAGGGCGTTTTGCTCGCACAGCAGTTTGTGGGGTTGTGAACTGAATGGTTGGGGAGTGCCAGGACGGGGGAGAACAATTACTTTAATCAGAGCAAGTAGTGCTGTGTTACAGGGGGGAACCACAGGATACACAGCAGTTCCTCTAACCCAGGCCTTTTACGATAAGCCCTGGTGCTGCAGAAATTAACCAAGTAAGGAAAAACTTGCTGAGAACAACCTTCCTTCCAGGCTGCAGGTGTACCCTGCTCTCATGGTGAAAACCAAACCCCCCCAGTCCAATGGTCAGAACTTTTTCCTGGAAGTGGGATTTCTCTTCTCCCATATGTTTTCACTTGTCTTTATGCAAGTCCTTTGGAAAATAGTGTCCAGATGCAGATGACAGACAGGTCTTTATGGGGTATCTGGACAAGCACTGAGTTCTTGGCAGCTCTGGTTTCCTCTGAAAGGGAATCTGGGTTCATGGGTTTGGTGACAAACTACATTAATTCCCACGTTTGGGATGATCCAGGTACCTGAGGACACGCATACCCCAAAAGACTGCCACTGCTTGAGGAACCAAGGAACCCTCCAGCTGGCTGCAGACAGAGACTCTGGAGTTAAAACCATGGGGCAATGACAATACACATGACCGTCCCAAGAAAAGCCCATAATCAGCATCCTGTCCGAAATTTCTTTCCAGTTAAATCCCTGTGGGAAAAATATGACCTCTATTCATGAGCTAGTGGGATGTTTTGTTTTGTGCACTTCACTGTCTGCAGCTGTAAAACAGGCACAAGCAGCTGTTAGGTATGACGATGCCCTCAGTCACAGGGTGTGAGTGTTGGGAGTGTCCTATGTAGGGACAGGAGTTGGGCTCAATGATCCTTTTGGGTCCCTTCCAACTCGGGTCATTCTATGGTTGATTCTATGGAAGGAAGCTATTTGCCAAACACCCGAATCAGCAATGGAGCAGAGGGGCAGAATGCCCTCCCTCACCCTGCTGCTCCCAGTGCTCTGGATGCAGCCCAGGACACCGTTTGGCATTCTGGGCTATGAGCGCAGATTGCTGGCTCACGTGGAGCTTCTCTTTCCCCAGAACCCCAAGTCCTTCTCCTCAGGGCTGCTCTCAATCCCTTCTCTGCCCAGCCTGCATTTGTGCTTGGGATCGCCCTCACCCAGATGCAGGACCTTTGTCCCTGGCCTTGTTGAACCTCATGAGGTTCACACAGCCTCACTTCTCCAGCCTTTCCCAGTCCCTCGGAATGACGTTCCACCCCTCCGGGGTGTCAGCCACGCCACACAGCTTGGAGTCATCTGCAGCCTTGCTGAGGGTGCCCTCGATCTCACTGTGTCATTGATGGAGATGTTAAACAGCGCTGGTCCCAGTACAGAACCCTGAGGGACACCTCTCATCGCTCCTCTCCGTTTGGACATTGAGCTGTTGACCTCCACCCTCTGGATGTGACCATCCAACCAATTCCCGATCCACCAAACGGTCCACCCATCAAATCCCTATCTCTGCAATTCAGAGGGAAGGATGTGGTGGGGCTCTGTCTCAAAGGCTTTACAGAAGTCCAGGTACGTGACCCTCATTGCTTTTGCCTCGTCCCCTGGTGGGGTGACTCCATCATAGAAGGCCACTGGGTTGGTCAGGCAGGACTTGGCCTTGGTGAAGCCCTGTTGGCTTTCTCCAGTCAACTCCATGTTCTTTACCAAAGCTTCCAGGAGGACCTGTTCCATGATCTGCCCCAGCACAGAGGGGAGGCTGACAGGTCCATGCCCGGAAAGCTCCACATGCAGCCACCACACCCCAACAGGGCAAGGACAGTATTTGGGACAGTCACCGCTCCACCCGAATCCCACTTTCCACACTGCCCCAGCCCTGGGCTGCCAATGCCCTGCTTACCATCTCAGCTTTGTCTGACAGCGTCAGGAGGGCCCTGAACACCAGTGAGAGCATCACCGGGCTGGAGTGCGTCAGGATTCTCCGGATTTTGTACTTTGTCAGATCTTTATTGTCCGAGTCCTTGTGAGCCACCACCTGGAAGAAAGGCAGCAGTGAGTGACCTAGAACAGTGCAGCTCCTGGTTCCACGAGAAGCTGCGGACAAGTGCACAAGGGCTTTTCCTGATAACTCACAGCCAAGATAAGGGCACAGGAGTCCTCTGGGAGAGTGTCGGAGAGCGTTTTCTTTTTGCCGTGGAGATGCAAGAATAGCTCCTTCAAAAGCTTCTCTAATGTCTGGGGCATGGAGTGCATCAGTCCCCAGAGGGGCTCTGAATCGCTGCAAGGCAGAGCGCTCTGTCAGCAGGGCTGCCTTGGCCACCACAGCCTGGCCTGGGGCAGCCCTGCAGGAAGGACGTGGACATTTTCCCTTGGCTGGGATGGCCTGGGAAGAAGGGGAGGAGTGAGGAGGTGTTCACCGTGGATCTGGGAGGAGTCTGGTGACTCAAGGAATGTCCTGGCTTGGAAGGGACCCACAAGGGTCATCAAGTCCAATTTGGGTCCCTGCACAGGACAAGCACAAAACTCACACCGTGTGTCTGAGGGTGTTGGCCAAAGGCTTCTTGACTATTGTCAGCCTTGGTGCCGTGACTGCTGCCCTGGGGAGGTGTTCCAGTGCTCCAGCACCCTCCGAGTGAGGAACGTTTTCCTAATGTCCAACTTAACCCGCCCCTGGCTCATCTTCCTACAATTCCCTTGCCTCCAGAGAGAAGAGGGTGGTGCCTGCTCCTCCTTCTCCTCCTCGTCCCACTGTGAGGAAGGTTCAGAGCGCCATGAGGTGTCCCCTCAGTCTCTTCCAGGCTGAGCAGACCAAGTGTCTTCAGCCGCTCGCCATACACCTTCCCCTCTAAACCCTTCAGTAACTTTGCGGCCCGGAACTCTGGGGTGGCTTGACCAGCTTTGTCTGCTGCAGGGCTTTTGTGGGGCTGGAAAGCGTGGTGGGAAGGAGGACCCTGCTCCTGGGGGCGTCCTTCAGTGTTTGAGTAATAGAAGGAGAGGATTATGGAATGGATTCTGTTGGAAAGGACGTTAAAACTCCTCCAGTTCTACCCTTCAGCAACGACCTCCAGAGATGGGGCAGCCACCACGTGTCTGGGCCACCTGTGCCGGGGCCTCCCCACTGTCACTGGAAAATATTTCTTCCTAAGATCTCATCTCAATCTCCCCTCTTTCAGCTCAAAAGCATTCCCTCATGCTATCTCTGCACTCCCTGATCAAGAGTTCCTTCCCAGCTTTCCTGGAGCCCCTTTCCATACTGGAAGGTGTCCCCAGAGCCTTCTCTTCTCCAGGCTGAACAAGCCAAGGTCACTCAGCCTGTCCTCGCACAGGAGGTGCTGCAGCCCTTGGATCATGCTCGTGGTCTCCTCTGGACATTCTTGGCTTTCACAGCCAGAAAGTCTCTGGGTCCCTCTCCCTGCAGGGAACAGCCCTCTAGGCTGTCAAGACTGGTACCTGTCTCTTGGTGGGAACACCTTCAACAACGTTGTCTCCACTTCTCTGGGGTAGTTTGCTAACAGAAGGAGAAGCAGGCAGTTCACGATCTCTCTGACTGGCTCCGTGTTGAGCTCTTGCAGGTTTTCATCAATGCACTCCATGATCTTGGGTACCTGGAGGGGACCCAGTTGAGGATGGGCAGTCTCAGCTGTCCTTTCCATCCCTCTCTGCTGGCTTCAGGTGCTCAAGACACCTGGGTTTGGGAGGGATGGAGGGAGGAAGGAGACCTGGCAGGGCTCAAGGGCAGGGCAACCCGGCCACAGCCACCTACCTCCACCAGCCAGCAGGCAGGAGCTTTCAAGATCGCAACCTGCATGAGTATTGTTGCCTCCCCCTGACAGTGGCTGGAGTTCCTCATCGCCTCGATGACCGTGAGCACGATGTTTGTCTTCTCCGCAGGTCGGAGGGATCTTCCGAATATCTATAGGAAGGCGGAAGGGAGGGAAGAGATGTCACAGGGAGAGCCATTCCCTCCTTGTCCTGTCTCTGCACGCCCTGAACAAGATCCCCTCCCAAGATTTCCTGGAGCCCCTTTCAGGACTGGAAGCTGCTCAAAGGTCTCCCCAGAGCCTGCTCTTCCTCAGGATGAACAAGCCCAACTCTCCCAGTCTGTCCTCATACGGGAGGTGCTCCAGTCCTCAGATCATGTCCATGGCCTTCTCTGCACTCACTCCAACAGATCCAGGCCCTGAGGATTCCAGAACTGGACACAGAGCTCCAGATGGGGTCTCACCAGAGCAGAGTAGAGGCTCACAATCCCATCCCCTTGCCCTGATGGTCCCACTGTTTTGGATGCAGCCCGGGACACAGTTTCTTTGCTCACACTGCTCCCCTGCTGATGCAAGGAACAAGAGTCCCAGCAAGGGAGGAGCTCATTACCGTCACAATGTCTTTGATGAGGTAAAAATGTTCCGGATGTTCCTGCTGCAGATCTTCTGCCTCATCTATTGGTGTTTTCCTGCCTGAAGAATGAGGGAAACAGAGAAGAGTCAACAGGACACAACAGCTTTTCCAGCAAGGTCACCAGAGCCCCCTGTGATCTTCTGGGAGGACAGCAGAACACAGGCGTTCACGGAGGTTTCTGGAAGGCATCAGAAAGAGCTTCTTGCCCTGGAGACTGGAGGGACCAGCCGGGGAGATGCACAGCTGGACCTGTTCTTCACTAAGAGGGAAGAGGTGGCTTTGGGAGATGGAAATCAGTGGTAGCTTTGGGTGTGGGGCCCCCAAAATGGCAGGGTCAGTGTCCCGAAAGGAGGGAGGAAGGAGAGCAGCAGAGAGCAGCTCCTGGCCTTCAGGAGAGCCCTCGGCCTCTGCAGCAAGAAGAGAGCTGGGCTGCTACGGGGAGTAGTCACGAGGGGCAGAGGAGCTTAGGAAGAGAAGCAGAACTGCCAGGAGATGTCTGTGTGCAGAGCGGTGAAGCCCAGCACAACTTCTCTTACTTTGTTGCTTGCAGATGATGTCGTGGAGGACCAAAAGAGCCTTGCGAGCTGGAGATTGACTGTCATTGTCTGCAGTGTGGAAAAGGAGGAGGCGACCCACCAGCTGTCCCAGGACTGGGATCTGGATGTCTCTGTAGCTGATGGGGCCGCATATCTCTTCTGGCGGGCTGGCCCAGGCCTGGGTGAGGGAAGCAGAAGATCAGAAGGATTGAAAGGCCTGAGGCCAAGGCTGTGCCCAGGGCTGGATCCCTGGAGAGTCGGGGTTTGCCAGGCGATGCCGGCTACGGCTCCCAGAGCAGCCAGCTGGACAGCAGCCCCGTGTGCAGAGAGCTGCAGCTGCTCTGGTGTGCAGGAGGGGAGGTGGCCCAGATCCGTACCTCCATCGTGGGGTTTCTGGCCAGCACAGAGGCCAGCTTCAAAATCCTGTACACGGCCCTGTCCCGCACAAATGCTTCCTTGGAGCTGGTGAAGCTCAAAAGCATCTGGGAAGTGAGAAGGTGCTGGTGAGCCCTGGGAGCAGAGCTCTGCTCCAGCAGAAGCTAAGGCTGGAGAAGAGGGGGCTCAGAGACCACTGGGAATGTCCCTACCCATGTAGTGGAGTTGGAACTGGATGGGCTTTGAGGTCCCTTCTTACCCAAACCATTCTATGATTATATCAAATTTGAGATTTGAAGTGAAAATCATGGGTTTGGGGAGGGCTGTGAAGAGATTTGGGGTGAAAGACATGTTTTGGGGGCATTTGAAGAGTGTGTGAGGAGATTTAGATTAGAGTGGTGAGGCACTCTCACAGGCTGCCAGAGAAGTGGCTGCCCCATCCCTGGAGGTGTTCAAGGCCAGGTTGGATGGGGCTTGCAGCACCCTGATCCAGTGGGAGGTGTTGCGGGGCTGGAACTGGATGGGCTTTAAGGTCCATTCCAAGCCAAAGCATTCCACGGTTCCTCTGATCTGCAGCAAAGCCTGCAGAGAGGAGCCCTGCCCTAGAGGAGCCTGCAGGCTTAGAAGCTTGGGACAGATCCCGTGGGCCAACCTTGTGGCCAGGCAGGAAGGCAGATGCCACCATCTGAGCATCCCCCTGCATGGCTATGGGGTGGGGCCATCCACTGCAGAGCAGACACCCCAGGGTGAGGGGTAGCTCCTCAGAACCCAGCTCGTTGCAGATCCCAACCTGCAAGATCTCGTGCAGCTCCTGGTTGATTCTGGAGGCCGGAATGATGAGCACCAGCTTTTCCACCATGATGTCCAGAGCTTTCAGGGCCTGCAAGGAAGAGAAAGCGTTGTGGCAGTGTTTTGTGCTGTCCCTCTCACCCCCTGAAGTGCAGAGGTTCCTGTGGCACTGGAGGTGACCGGGCCCTCGGGAAGGGGTGGGCAAAGCAAAGCTGAGACCCTGCTTTGGACCTCTGGTGCTATTGCAGCACGGGGTGGCCAAGGAGCAGTCCAGAGGCACTGGGGGCTCCCGCAGCTCACTCAGCACTTACAATGGTGCAGGGGTTAATGAAACCAATCGCCACTCTTGGAGCATCACGCAAGAGCCTGGTTGTGCAGGTTTGAATGAAGCTTTTCTCTTTGCCTGCCAGCACCGTCTCCACTGAGCTGCAAAGAGAGAGAGGGTCCAGTTGGGCACTGGTGCTGGGAGCGGTGCCTGGAGGACATGTGGACATGGACCTCAGGGTACCCCAGTAGGGATGGACAGGTACCTCAGTTCAGTGATGGCATGTATGGCTTTCTCCCACATCTTCAGGTGCATATTCTGGTTACTGCGTTCCTCTTCCAGCAGTGCCTGCAGAGCACAACTGATAATGGGACCTGGCAGCCACCAACACCCAGTGCCACCACATCCTCATAGAATCATACAATCGTTAAGGGTGGAGAAGACCTCTAAGCTCATCCAGTCCAACCGTCAGCCCAACACCACCGCACCTACTAAATCATGTGTTGAACCAGAGCATGTTTTGAATCCCTCCATAGATGGAGACTCCACCACCTCCCTGGGCAGGCTCTTCCAGTACTTCACCACTTTACCCTGAAGGAATTGCTCCCAATACACAATTTAAACCTCCCCTGCTGCAACTTGTCCTGCCCAAACCTTGCCCTCTTCCTCTGAGCTCCTGGCTGTCCCCTCACCTCGACATTCTCCACCACCTTGTATTCACGGCAGAACACATCCAGGCCTTGTGACAACCTGTGCTTCCTCGCGGCTTGGCACAATGTGTGGATGCTGTCAAGAAACTTCATCTTCTTCATCCTCTGGCACAGATACAGAACAGGAAGCCTGAGAGGGAGGGACTCATATCCAGCAGCGAAGGGCAGGGTTATCCTCTCTGGGTGGCTGATGAAGGTGCAGATGAAATCCACAGTTTCCTTTTCCTCTTGGTACACAGGCAACCAGGTGATGTCTAAGAAGGGAGGAGAGCAGGGAGGGCTGTGAGAGGGTGCGGTGGAAGGAGACAGAAGCCTCTGCTGGGTGCAAAACTGTCTGGGAGGCCAGGATGGTGGGGAATGAAATCCTGTTGGAGGCCGGTTCACAAGTGGTGTCCTCAGGGCTGTGTTGAGGCCAGTTCTGTCTATCAATGATCTTGACTAAGGGATTGAGAGCTCCCTCAGTCAGGCTGTAGATGACACTAAGTTGGGTGGGAGCATTGATGTGCTTGAGGGTGGGAAGGCTCTGCAGAGGGATGTGGAGAGGCTGGATCCGTGGGCCAAGGCCAACGGGATGAGAATCAACAAGGTCAATTGCCATGTCCTGCATTTGGGTCACAACAAGTCCATGCAATGCTCCAGGCTCTGGAAAGAGGGGCTGGAAAGCTGCCCAGTGGAAGAATACTTGAGGGTGCTTATCCAGCCCCCAGCTGTCCTGGCCTTGCACGCCTCCAGGGATGGAGCTTCCAGGACCAAGATCCAACAGATCCATGTCCTTCCTGTGCTGAGGACTCCAGAACTGGACACAGGGCTCCAGGTGGGGTCTCCCCAGAGTGGAGCAGAGGGGCAGAATCCGCTCCCTGACCCTGGTGTCAAGCCGTGCCCAGCCCATCAGGGCCCCTCACTCACCGATCTTCGGAGGCTGGTCCCTGTGGACCTCGTGGGGCTGCAGTGTAGAGCTGCTCTGCTGGGGAGACACATCCTCCCCCAGGGCCACACTGTGGGGGCTGGGAGGTCTCCCTGCCATCCTTTCGAACAGGGTAGGGAATGAGAAAGGGAGAAGCTTCAGCAAACGCCTTGGTAGCATGCTGAGGGGGTGAGGCGTGAGCTCTGCTGGGAGCTGCTCGAGCTGCTGCCTCTTCACTGAGGAGTGGGAGCTGCGTGTACCGTGACCAGACCTGGTGCAGGGTGGGGTCCCACAGTGAGGTCACAAAGGGTCTCACCGTTACCTGGCAACTGGGCAGGGAGGGGCAGGCTGGGCCCAGAATGGCACGAGAGGTGTGGAAGTGGAGCATCAAGACAAAGGGGGAAGTGGAGAAGAGAAGGTCCCGGTGCAGCAGCTCTGAAACTGCCCAATGCAGCAGGGCAGTAAATCATTGAACCATGGAATGTTCTGAGTTGGAAGGGAAACCACAAGGGTCATGGAATCCAACCCCTGTCCCTGCTCAGGACAACCCCAACATTCACCCCATGTGTCTGAGGGCCTTGCACAAAGGCTTCTTGACTATTTTCAGTTTTCCCCCCCTCCTGACACCACACCTCGGATCTTGGGGTCAGTTTTTGGCCCCTCGCTGCAAGAAGGACGTGAAGGGCCTGGAGCGCTTCCAGAGAGAGGAACGGAGCTGGGAAGGGTCTGGAGCCCCGGAGTTTTGGGAGCAGCTGAGGGACATGGACTGTTTTGTCTGGAGAAGGGGAGGCTGAGGGGGAGCCCTCATTGCTCTCTGCAGCTCCCAAAAAGGAGGTTGTGTTGAGGTGGGTGCTGGTCTCTTCTCCTGAGTGACAGGTGATAGGATGAGAGGAAATGGCTTCAAGTTGCAGCAGGGGAGGTTTAGGTTTAGGACTTTGGGAAAATCCTCTTCTCCGAAAGGGTTCTCAGGCACTGGCAGAGGCTGCCAAGGGAGGTGGTAGAGTCTCCATTTGAAAGTCGGTGAGACGAGGTGCTTAGAGATGGTTCAGTAGTGGACAGGGACAGTTGGACTCAATGACCTCAAAGGTCTTTTCCAATGAAACGATTCTATGGAGTGTAAGAGTCGGTCTGAAGAACAGTATTTGTCTCAACATCACCACCAGAGACTTGGAGAGATACCAAGAGTTTTACACTCTGAGAGAAAGAGCTGCGTTGTACAGGTAGTGCTGTGCTGTTCTACCTGGGATTGTTGCATGGCTGCTGTCCAGAAGATGGATTTCACGTGCTGACTGAGCCAAGCTTGCCCCACCTCCTCCCTGTTTCTAAGGCCAACAAAGAGGAGCGTGCACAGAGGTTTGCAGAGGGTCTTGAGGTCACCAGCGGACACAAGAGGAAGATGATTTGAGGAAGAAAAAGACCCCCAAACGCAAGGTGGTGCAGGCACAGGTAAGCTTTGGCAAGTTAAGCAGGAACTTTTTGGGCCTGTGCAGTTAAGTCTGGATTGCGGAACGAAGGCACAATCCATGTGGGAGAGGAGATGTGAGGGGCTGTTGCTTAGCACCAGAGATGGTTCCTAACCAAACCTCGGTGAGATCTTCCCACCAAAGGATCACGACGGGGACTGGCTGTTTGGGACCTGGAACCACCGGTGCCTTAGACCTGTGGTGGTAGCTATAATCCTCTCTCCTCCCTTTTACTTTACCTTTTTCTTTCCCTTTTCTCCACTCTGTCTATCATGTGCCACTTTACGGGCAAAATAATGAAGTTACACTGATTGAAATACAAGCCCTTGGCATTTTGGTCGTCTTATTTTTGCGCTTCGAGATCATGGTAAACGAATCATCACGAGTCCACCGAGTGGACCGTGACATGGACTGTGGGACCCAGCTCCCGACTCCTGAGCAGAGCTGGGTGCTCGGGGCAGGGGGACCCAGGAGCTGGATCTTGACCTGGGGGGTTGGGAACAGGATCAGGGACTCAGCTCCTGTCGTGGGAAGTGGGCTACGGGGCAGGGGTAGGAGGGATTGGGGGAGAGATTCTTGGATTTGGGATGGAACCCCTTGGAGGGAGGTGCAGGGTGGTCTGTCAGGGTGTAGGGGGTTCACAGGGGTCTCTGGAGATGAAGGGAAGAGCAGAGTGTTCAGGGCGGTCTCTGGAGGTGGGTTTGGGGCTTTGTTTGTATCCCTGGACTGGCTGGATGTGAATTTGATTTATGTTCCGTTCCTACCTAGGTGGGACCTCACCAGAGTTTATTTTGGTGCGTTATGCTACAGAACTGCAGCACTGTCGTCCACTGCTCTTCCTCTCCATCGTCCATCAATGCTGCTCTTCCTCCCCGTCGTCCGCCACTCTTCCTCTCCATCATGGTTATTTCCGTTTTATTAACTTTAGTGAGGATAATATTTTGCAAGGGAAACTGCTTTCTCAATGTGAAAACTGTGGCTGTGGGTACAATACCTTTAATGGTTCCAGAGAGACACTCTCTGCTCCCACTCAGAGCTGAAGAATACGAGGGAGTAGGCACTTGCCTTATCCCAGCCGCCTCTGTGACTCCAGCCAAATTGTAGAAAGCCTCTTCTAATTTTCCAGCTTCCTGACTGAGAGTAAATAGGTTGAGGGGAGAAGAGCAATCAGAAGAACATCTGACTTCAGTCCCTGCTCGCAGCAGGAGGTAGGCGGGTCTCTCCATGGTTGAGAAGAGATTTTCTTGCTCTGTCCCCCTTGAGCACACGTGAACGTGGATCTGGAGAAACTGAGGCGTTCTAGTTTTTCTCTGTTCATGCGGTTGTTTTTGTAGTTCCAGCCCCTCCTGTGAAGTTAGGTCAAGTTCTCAAAGTACAGCAATAATAGTGTATGATTAAAATGACACAACCGATTGGTTAATAATAGATCCAAAGTAGAAACTAGTGGGAGAGCAAAAGAATAGGCAAATAAAAGTACTGGTTCTTATTGAATAATTGGATGGAATTGTTATTTTTGTGGATTTTTTTGGTGTGTATTTGGAAATAACATAGCCCATTTAATTGTAGACAATACGCTCATTTCAGGAAACAGAAGAGGAATTTGCCGTAACAATTAACTCTAGTGCTTATAAAAGCATATACGAGTTTCTGAAACTTTAAGACAGTTGCTCTCATCAAAATATATTTTGAGAGGAAAAGACCTAAATATAAATTAGAGGTATTTATAGAAAAGGATCTGCCTAGGTAGGAAAAGTAGGAACAGAAAAAATCGTTGCTAGATTAGGACAGCATGTAGTACTGTTCTAGCCACAGTGCGAAGAGTAACTTTTTTTCACTTTCAGTGCCATGTATAATAAATACATATATTCATATAAAAATATGTTATTTTCATTTACCAGAGAGTGAAAGATAAGATAGTATATTCCAAGTCCTAAAGTTAAAAACTTTTAGGATTTATCTCTGCTTGCAGATATAGGTCTTATTTTTGAGACTCTCTTTATTTATTATACCTGTCAAACTCACACTCCTGTTGGTCACCTATTCCCTCTCTTTGTACTAATCATTGAAACAAGAACCTCCTTGTGATAATGGGTTTGTATGTGGATCAGTGGTGTCATCCAAGTGCCATGTCTATGCGCTTTTTGAACCCCTCCAGGGAGGGAGACTCCACCACTGCCCTGGGAAGCCTCTGCCAGTGTTTGATGCCCATGCACAGGGATGTCCTTCCCCAGTGGGGTGAGGACCTGCTCATCCCCAGGCCTTGGCAGGGCCCAGGAAATGCAGGGCTGTGGATGCGCTCTGCTCTGCCTCTGCCCGCCTCTGCCTGTCTGCTCCATCTCCTGTTCCTCACTGTCCCGGTACAAATCATTTGCTGAGATAACAGAAGACGTGTTTATCCCAAGGGATTCCAGCCTGAATATCAGGATGTCAAAACCGGCTGCATTTGCAATACGCTACTGTCAAATGGAAAATAAAAAGGGAGTTGCAGTTATTTAATCTGGTGCCAGTGAAGAGGAGGGTGAGGTGGGGGTGAGGCAGCAGCTGCTCATGGGGGTCCAGATCCCCCGCTCCCCAACAAGAGCTGCCGGGGGCCAGGGGAGGGCGCGGGGCGAATGTGCCACTGCCAGGAGAGATGCTGCATCGCTGTGCTGCGTCTCCTTCCCCTCATGTCTCTCTCCACGGTCGCATGGGGCACAGGGCAGCTCATTCATCTGTGCCAGGACAACCTGTACTTTAAAACACTTGTTTTGGGGGAGAAAAAGGCTTTTTGAAGACAAACATCCCGACTCCTTAGGGAAAGCTTGGAGTTTGCAGAATACAAATTAAAACTATAAAAGTGCTTTTAAAACAACAGCTATAAAGCTGGATTCTGCAATGAGGAGAGGGGGCTGTGTGTGCAGGGGTGGCGCATCACGTCCTTTTGGCAATAACAGGTCAAGGGGAGGCAGGAAAGGGAGAAATGAAGCTGCACAGTGCTGGTACCACAGCCATGCCTGCTGGGGTCAAAGGCAGGTTATTTCTACAGATGTCTTGGCCCTTTTGGCTTGTGGGGCACGGGTGTGCTTCTCCTGGCCTGAAAAGCTGCTCCCAAAGATCGGTACTTGTGGTGAGAAGGGAGAGAGCAACGTGTAATTACTGTGCAGAGTGGCAGTCAGCAAATAAAATGCAGTCTGCCCTTGCCAAGAGCTGGAGCATCACAGCTTGTGAGGAGAGGGGATCATGTCTAGAGAATAAGGAGAAGGCAGGATTCCTCCTTCCCCACAGATGGAGATGGAGCATCCCCTGCAGCATCGCTGACCCAGCATGGGGCACAGAGCAGCATTGCCATGGGGGTTGCGGCAGTGCACATCCACCAAAGAGCCCCATCTGCCTCCTGTGTTGAGTTCTCGGCTCTAAACGAAGCCATCCTTGCTCTTTGGCAGGAGTTTGTGGATTAAAAAAGCATTTGTGCAAACGCTCTTTGGAATCACACCGTCCACAGCGCTGGCGCCACGGTGGGACTGGGGGCTTTGGAGCCAGGGAAGGGAGGCTGGTGGGGCTTAGGAAGCACACACAGGGTATATAATCAACAAATCAGTGTCCTTGAGGCTGTCCTGCCTTGTAGGACCAACGTGAAGAGGGCTTGTGTGGAAAAAACGGGAGCAGGCTGGTGCCTTGCTTCCCAATGTCTGGTTTTCCCACTGTACCCAAAGGGAAGAGGAGAGACGCTGCAGGTGAGGCCCAGCTGAAAGGGCATACCTTGCTTGCAATGCCCTCCCCGTTGAGCAGATGCCTACCCAAAGGGGTCCTTTTGATGGTCCTTCTTGCCCAGCAAACCCACCCTCCATCATTAAATTGAGAGTCGGGTCCAAGGGGGCTGCTGCTGCCCCACGGAGCTGCAGGAGCTCAGGCAGGGGTGGGCGCTGGGCTGAGCAGCCACCTCCCGCCCACATCTCAACCCATCAGAGCTTAAAGGCACTGAGACCCCGCGTGCCACCTCGGGCGAGCGCTGCCTTCCTCGGGTGGAGAGACTGCCCAGGGCAGTGGTGCAGTCTCCATCCCTGGAGGGGTTTGAAAACTGTGTAGATGTTGCACTTGGGGACGTGGTTTAGCAGGCACAGTGGGGTTGGGATGATGGTTGGACTGGATGAGCTGAGAGGGCTTTTCCAACCTCAATGATTCCGTGATTCTAAGTGTCTCCAAGTTGAGAAATACCCTGTGCTGTGTGGGAGCAAGGACAATGCGCCTGGGGCAGCAGCCACTGAAGTCCTGAGAATGGCACTCACGGATTATTAGAGGTCTGCATTTGTGCAGGTCTGATTATTAGTTGTGCTTGCGGTCTTTTTGGATAATATTTTCACAGTATCAGGAAGCAATAATGACTCAAGCAGCTCAAAAAGTCTCTCAGAGAAATCAGAATTTCTTTCTTGTAAAATTAGTGCCCATTACACTCATTGACAAGGTACATAAACCGTCATTTATAAAAGTAAATCTTTTTTTTACTGTTATTGATAACAGATCTGTGACACGCACAGAGGATATGGACAAATGCAGCACATGACTGACAATTTGTGAGACTTTTGCTTCACCTTGATCATGATGTTTTGTTCTCTTCATGTACCTTTTCTTTTTTCTATTAAAGTCAATTTTAGTTGTGATTTGTTACAGCTCTCATAAGAGAGAAAGCTCATTCTGGCCAGTGAAAAGATAAGCCCTGACTTACGCTTTGGATCTGGCACCTCTCTGGGTGCTATAACCAAGGAGATGCCTTCAAAAAAGGTTCTTTCTGAAGAAAAGAAGTTGAACAACCTCTACTACAAGGTCTTCTCCATGGTTTATGTGAGTTCAGGATAAAACCACTGCGGTGGTGCAACTTTTCGACTCCTGCATTCTGTCTCTAGTGTAACTAGAAAAACTGAAGTCAGAAGAAAGTACAATAAGACATGAAGTGAGGATTTAGACCAGTTTAGAGGAACATACTTAAGCTCTCTATGCAATTCTCCATCTGGGCAAAGGGGATAACGTATTTAACTACACCGTGAGAAGCCTGAGGATTAACTGGTTAATGAATTCATAGTACTCTGAGCATGAAAAGTGCACTCTGTTTTCCCATAGAAATTTCTCCACTACCTAAAAAGAGAAGAAAAAATACAATGCATTGCTCTAAAGAATTGTGAGCATTCCATCAAGAACACAGATAATTAAAGTAATATTAATAGCTTTTTAGGTCTTTGTTTTCCCCTTGAGGCCAGGTGTCCCCGATTTTTTACTTTTAATCTTTTTCCCACCCTTCAAGCAATGTCCCTGAGCGAGAAGCAAAAGTACCCACCTAGCTTTGAACTTGATACCTGCAGTGGAGTTACAAGGTTAAATAGATGGGGTGGGTGGTTTTTTTCTAAGCTGGGCACAGCACTTCAAAAAGATGTTGCCCTCTGCCTTTCCCTCCCCCAACGCGTTTTTAGGCTGTATCGCTCTCTCCGTTTCTCGCTCTCTGGCTGATAGCCCTTATCTCTCGCTCTCTCCTTCTCCGAGGTGATCCATTTCTAGACAACGTGCTGGCTGGTGCTGGAGCTGACAGCTCTCCCCGCATCCCACAGCAAAGCAAGCTCCAACGGCAACCCGCAGCTTTTCTCCCAATGCCCCCCCCCCGCCCCCGCTGCAGGTTTTTTTAAGCGAAGGGTGAGGGGAAATCTCTGCATTTCCTTGAAGTTCACTTTGGTTTTTGGCCTGCGGGGGGGCTTTTCCTGCAGCAATCTCGTTGCTGGAAGCGGGGTCGCCTGCTCTCCCGCTTGCCCGCTCCTCCGCCCTCGCCCAAGGCGAGCTCTTTGCCGCGGGCTCCTGGGGCTCCTCTGGCCGAGAGGGTTTGTGTTGCGTGCGCGTGTGAGCGGGTGCGTGGCGTGGCGTGGCCTGGAAGATGCTGTGCGGCAGCCGGGACTGAGCGGATCCCTGGACCCGGCGGAAGGCTGCGGAGTGTCTGAGCAGCACAGGCGTCTGCTGCCCATGGCGGCGCCCGGGCGGGATGGATTTGGTGCCGGCGCTCCCAGCAGCTCCGGCGCTGCCCAGGAGGCCCCCGAGTGACGCGGGGTCTCGCCGCGGCGAGAGGCATTGGAAGCGCTGGGCTCGCTCCCTGCCCAGCCGCGGCTCTGTGCCGGCCACCAGGATCGGCGCGCTCCGCCGGCGGCCCCTGGAGCTCTGGGGTTCCCGGCGCCGTGCGCTCCTCTCGCTCCCTCCGCCGCGCCGCAGCCCGCGCTGGGCGGGGCTCCCCAAGGGCTCGCTCCGCTCGCCCGCGGTTGCCGGCCTCAGCCACGGCCGCTGCCGGCTTCCGGCTGCGCTCTGCCGGCCGTGTGCTCCTCGGCGCGTGCTCGGCCGCGGTTCTTCCCGGGGCGGCAGGAGCCGCGCTTCTCGCTGAGTGGGTGAGTTGTGCCTCGCTTCTGCCGGCCGGCAGTTGAACACGGGGATAATGGGGCCAGGGCACCGTAAGGTTTGGGGCGGTTCTGCCGCATCTCCGACGGCAGGGTTGCGTTTGAGTGCTTTGCGGCGGTTTGAGGTTGTTCGGGGTTCTTTTCTTGGGTCGTTTTTTGTGTTTGTTTTAGTTTTGTGGCGTGGTGTGGTTTGGTTTGAAGTGGGTTATCCTGCTGACCGCTTTAATGCGAACGTTTCGCAGATGGGTCCCAAAGGCGTAGCTTTTGGGGTAGCTGAAGCACGTCCTGTAACAAGAGCTTCCCTTGTGAAGTTCTTAATTTCGCCTGTATTTAAGGGATGCATCGCCGTTCTTTTGAGGAGCGGTTTAGTTTGTGGTCAGTTTGTGGGATGATCTGCAGGTACGGTGTCTCCCCTGCAGATTCATAAACCTGGGTGGAAAAGCAGTTTTCTAATAACACTAATTTTTTCCCTAACGTCGCTAAAAAAAAGAGGATCTCAGTTGAGTACTTCGTATAATAATTTTTTTTATTCCAGGTAGATTTTCATAAAAGCCTCTTGAAATGTTTGGTTTAGCTGAATGGTTTTAAAGCATAGATTGACCGCCAAGTCCCGATGGATACGGAAGGTCTCTCTGCCTTGTCACGCACCAGGCAGCTGTTGGTTTCGTTTGTTTCTTGGTTCATTCCTGTAAATGGCAGGAGCAGAAATCAGTTACCCCTTCAGGGCAGATTAGACTTGAACGTGGAGTGATAATTGAAGGTAGTCATGGTAAATGTCTGCCATTTTAACTTGAACACTTGTAAAAATCCCTCTAATATCTGGAAATCTACGACCTGTCGCATAATGATAAGGAAATGATATCTGTTGATATTTTAGTCCTTGTTTGCAACAGGAACAAAGCAGAGAACGAAGTACATAGACTACCAGGAAATAAAGCCTGCAATGTATTTTGCCTTTATTTTGCAGGATATATAGCTGTTTAATTTTGTTAGTTATGAATCGGGATAGAGTTCGACGGTAGTTATTTGATCAAAGTTTTTACGTTTTTCTGTCCTGTTCCCTGTGAACAGTTTTAACTGGACTCTCGAGCTACCAGTATTTTTGTTTGGCCTCTTGGCGCAGGTGCTGGATGTCTCTTAAAGTGGGGATTGTGACAGTCTCTTTAACCGTGATCAGACCTCTTCAACGTTACTTTTGAGTATCTGTTGTCTGTCTTGCAAATTGTGCCTCTTCAGAGCCTTTGAAAATTAGGCTTGAGATTATTTTTCTTCTTTCTGTTTTAATATCCTTATAGTTTCTTGTTTTCAAAAGGAATAGTGCACATAGGAGCTTTCTGAAAATGAGAAATTAAAAAAATCGCAACCTTGGAAAGGTTCCGAAGACGAAAGCTGATTTGTTTCTTGCTTGAGTAAAAAGCGTGCATTCGTCTTGCAAAAGGTGTTGGTTCATCTTGTTCGTTGCTTTTGTGAAGGTGATGACCCGCTAAGTGCTTCAGACGACCTTCCGTAGCTGTTAACAAGACTTTCCTGCAGTGAGGGTTTAAGTAGCCTGTGGGTACCCTTTTAGTCCTTGCTGATGGAATCTACTGATAACCTAGCGTTTGTCTGAGGGATGCTGCTTGTCGTGCAAATACCAACGTGCTTACAAATATAAAATAAGGTGGTTGGATCCTTTTTGTCGAGTCCGTGTGCGTGTTTATTACCTGCTAATAACACTTTCTTGTTAACTGCATATTTCAGGATAGCAAAATACAGGTTCCTGTAGCCAATTCTGTACTCATTTGGGATAAACTACTTAGATAAACTACTCTGATGTAACTAAAGGGCTGTGCAGCTGCTGCTTTGCAGGACCTTTTTAGATGTCCTGTATGGTTTTTTTTAAATGTTAAGTAATTTCCATTGTGTGAGCCAATGTACTACTAAATTTTGAACGTTGTTGTGGAAACTAAAGAATGAGTAACTGCTCAGAAGAATTTAAATGACTTCTATCCATCCCTTTGAGTTGGCACTAAAGTGGGTGAGTTACGTGAAGCAGTGGTCTCAGTCATAGAGCTGTAAAACCGTGTTAGTGCATCATGTTGCTTTCTTTAAGCACTTCCTAATATTGATGTAATTATATGATCAAGTAATGATACTCACTGTCGTGGTGAAGAAAAGATAATGCATATATCATTTGGATGTGTACTGAAGTTGAAATTATTTTTTTTAAGTTGGTTGATAGAATGTACTTAAGGCACACTTGATGAGAGGCCCTAGAGTTGTGTTCTCCAGTCTCTTAACCCCAATACCGAGAATGATGCTGCTGCGGCTTACCATGGCGAGCAAAGCAAGAACACATCAGTATGATGCAGATTCAAGCTCGTTTATTAGCTGCTTTAGCAGATATTTATAGTGTGTGCTTCTTTCAGGCATTTGTTATTGGGCTAATTGTAATTGGTTACATATGTCCGTCCTAAACACTTGATTGGTCATGACCTATCTTGTGACAGGTCAGCAACTTTGTATCCTGCCTGAAATTTGTCCTGACTTGTTTCTGACCGGAGTTTGACCTTCTTTGTTCTCCGGTGCTGTTCTTAAGGCCTAAAGCTCCTGATGACCGTTCAGAATTGTTAATGCCCCAACATGATGCCTTTAAAAAACCTATAAGTCAAATTGGTTTCTGGGAACATTCTACCGGTTCTGAGTATCCCTCCAGCTTTATCAGTAAGAAAGGTTTGCCAATCTGTTGACAATTTTTCTTTTTTAAATAAGGTGCCTGCTATGGGCAGACTTGGACTGTTTGGTGAAATTGGTGTGGGGGTGTTTGTGGTATTTGTTTTGTTTTTAACAAATGTATTATTCAGCGCTTGGGCGGGAATTGCTTTTTCTGTCCATTTTTTGCGAAATACTGGACAGGAACCGTATGTGGATAACAGCTTGGTACTTTGAGCCAGGCTTGTCTTGGAATGCTTATCAGAACTTACCAGGTAGTTACAAGGAAGTGTATAGATGCTTCCTTCCCCAACAGAGGCAATGCTTCTTTTAGAAATGGGTGAATGTTCATCTGAAGGGAACAGAATGCAGACCCCAAATTTTGGGGGTTCGTTTAATATTGCCTGTGTGACTAATACTAACTTTGAACGTAGAGCTCTTGCCAATGACTGATGTACAGACTTGTTGTTTTATTTGCATAAGAATGTTAGTTAACGTTTTAGAGAAAATCACTTTTTTCTTTTTCCCAAAGTAAAGACGAGTGGAGGGACATTTCTCTTTGACCAGATAGTCTTCACCAGATTATCTAAGCGCTTCTGTAAAACTTTGGAATATGAGATGATAATCTCTCTGGAGGTGGGGGTTTTTGTGTGCTCGTGGTAGCAGCAAGAAACAAGGTCGTATTTTGAAAGAGAGAGAAAAAGAATGTCTCTGAAAAACACGGCAAACTCAAAAATAGTAAAAAATTGTTCAGAGTTTTTATACTACTGGATATAATTAAATATTAAAAAAGCAGTGTTGTTAACAGCATGACAGAGCGAGTACTGAATTCATTGGCACTTAACTGGTCACGTAGCCTATTGTGCAGAAAGTAACAGCCCAAGAATTTTTGTATTCCTAATGTATATTAGCTGCAGTGTTAGTGTATACTTTTAATACTTTGCACGCAGCTTCGGACATGAAAATGCTTATTACATCTTTAATGTGAATATTTTTGTTTGAGCAGAACAGAATAACCCTGTGGGCAATTTTTATGTGGAGTAGAAAGGAGAACAAAAAAATCCGTGAATAAACCCAAAGCCAGTGAAAACCCCTGTATGCCATTCAGAAAGCATTTAACAACAAATGTAGCCTGCAAACATGAATGTCAGGTTTGAATATCTTGCAAAGGAAAGAGTGAAATTATAAACCCCTCAGGAACCATGATTTTGATAGAAGTGTGAAAGAAAACAGATTTTGTTTTGAAAGCCGGTACAGTATTCCCTTGTGTGTGTCACCACCAAAGACTGTGCAGTCCTCGGGGTGTTAACCTGTTGTAGTGGACCGGCCTTTCTCTGTCACTCCTTAGTTGCCTTATCTAAGAGATGTTCAACAGCCTTCAATCCCAGGTGTGAATGGTGTTGGGCCATCATTGTCATTGTATTCCAACATCATATACTTGAAAGCATAAGACACTTGTGATATCGCAGTTGTTTAGTTTTATGTAGTTATCCCCTTGTTTACTATTTATTCCCCATGTTATCTTCAAGCATATGGGTGTTGTACATGTCTGCTGTCCCATACAGAGGTTTCTTTGGAGCTTCTGTGGGCTTCTGGGGCTGCCCTGTAAGATCCTTTAAAAGCTCCCTGTAAAGTCCTGCCACACATGTAAACTGTGCTAAGATATTTCTGTTGAAGAACAGAACCATAATGATCTTGTAAAGCTCTTACTAATGCAAAGGGAAAGTCACTGCATTTTGAATGCCTTAAACGTGGCATAAGTAGTCCCTTAACTATTCTGTATGTCTGGTAATAGTGCCGTGTAGAAATGTACCTGCAGAAGAGTGCCAGACCTCATTTAGCTGTTAATTGCGGAGCGTTGATGTCAAACTGCTCTTCGTATTTCAACCTTTTCTTTCTTTGGGCATGGGTAGGCCTTTTTGATTTGACATCTGGTCTCCTGTTGGTTGTTCTGTGTAGTGTGTGTATGCTTTTATGTGAGATGACCGTTAACTTAAGCCCTGTGCTGCTGTTCTGTAGTGTGTCATTTCTTGCAGCGTTTTCTAGTATTTATTTGGAGAGCAGGGTATTTGTATCGGCCTATGACTAATCTTTCCAATTTCTAGAAGTCTGTAATCTTGAAACTTCTACTTTCCTTCCAGGCTTCTATTTATTGCCCGGAGAAAGAGAGTGGTGTGCAGAAGGAAAGGATGGGAATGTGCCTGCCAGCACTGGTTGTCTGTAGTCTTCATTTTAGACGGCCTTATTTACCTCAGTCTCTGATCTAAGAAAGTACGGGCAGTCCGGTACGTGTTGGAGGTTATCAAGTAAGCACGGAAGTATCGTACAGTGGTATTGCATAATAAATGTCCCAGCTATGTGGCTTTTTGTAGGGAATTAAGATTCGGGGAAAAGATTTGTACTTCATCAAGTGTGTTTCAATAGGAAGCGTTGTGATCTTGTACTCGCTGCTGGGGGGGTGTTGCTTGAATGATGAGTAAAGAGTCTGTCCCAAATAGCATGCATAGGGAAATGGTTGGAGACATTAACAATTTTGCATTATTTACTGTGAGACAAGAAATACTGCATAATTACTAACAGGTGGTCTAGAATTGGACACTGAAGTTCCCTACGTAATTGTAGCTTGATTGATATTTTATGTGTATCCGTTTTGATTTGAACATCAATTCAGTACACATCACCTGATTATATATAGAGACTTTACAAGATTCATGTTATTTCCTGAGGATCCATTACAGTCCATCAGACAAAATATCAGTTCTATTTTTTTAAACTACGTATTATAATACAAGGACTTTGAAAATAGGGTTTATTTGCCCGATTGACTGTCAAGATGCCTTTTGAATCACTCTCCATAGATACTCTGCTCCCGGTTAGGGAATTCTGAGAGAGTTTGTTATGAACTGCGGAGAGTTGTTTCCATGTAACAAAAGTGCAGTGTTGTCAGGGTTGGGGAAGGTTCAGTTAATGCAGATTTTACTTGGATTTCTAGTAATAATCCAAAATACAGAGCACCTGCAGCCAGAAATCAGTCCTCCTTGTGAAGAATTTCAGTGAACGCAGTGGAATGAATCATCCTGAAAGCTGAGTGCAGCCAGCGAGGTCCAACAAAAGACGAGAGCATGTGATCTCAGAGTGACTTCAAGGCTGCCTTCCAAATCCCAGAGTAGCAGCTGCTTAGGTCCCTTCTATAGATCTTGGTGATGACGAGTACACTCTTGAGCGGCTGAGAATGGCTCTATTATTATATATTAGGTGGGCCTCTGTTTGACGTTTCCTCCTGGGGAAACCTCCCTTTTTTGCCTTGACTGGATGGGCAATGGACAGATTCACATCCCTGTGCTGTCTTTTTAGCTGGATGACATTTGTCTCCTTGCCAGACACGCTGCGTGTTACTTAGAGGTGCCGGGGTTGG
Organism: Dromococcyx pavoninus; assembly: GCA_033558185.1. NCBI lineage: Eukaryota > Metazoa > Chordata > Aves > Cuculiformes > Neomorphidae > Dromococcyx > Dromococcyx pavoninus. The sequence goes on from JAUMJL010000930.1 coordinate 55,460, forward strand.
TATATTTGCAGGTATATTAAAGATCTTATCTTTGTAGATAGACGGCGTAGTATAAATGCATGATCTGTTGATAGGGATGGGTGAGGGGGGTGATATCAACCCAAACTTTGTAAAATTCCATGCAAATCTGAACCAGCTCTCATTCAATCGAAAATTCTTGGTATTAAACATAAATCTTAATTCTCAGTAATATAGGAGATTTCACTTACACCTACATCGGAAAAGTCTGTTACATATTGGTAATTTTATCCGAATGCTTCAGCTCATGAGAAGCAATGTGAGTATGAGTGCATTTAGACTGAAAAGTGGAGTGGGAAGGAGGTAGCCTGTCTAATTGGGGAACAACCTTTTGTTTACCCTGGTAGCAGTATTGCGGGTCTTTGATCTCTGTAATCTGCTTTTTGGATCTTCTGGCAGGACATGAAAGACTGTGATGGGATGGGACTCTAAAATTTCCAGTATTCTACAACTGAACAGAGCCTGTATTCTAAGATGTGAAGTAAAATGAGCGCTTCCCCAACTTTTGTTTCTGTATAAATGCAAAAGAGAACCGTTTGTTGAATTATTTTTTACAGCTTGTTATTCTTAACGGGTTATTGAACACTGCCAGGGGTGTCCGTGGAGACAGTGAAACCCATCTTAGACTCTGGGGGTTCTGGAGCGATTAGTGTCTGACTTAATCTTCCCCTAAAAGCTTTAAGGGGCTTGTAAATACATTCAGCTTCTCTCAGATCGTGCGTCTTCCTAATTTTCCTGGTACGCAGGGAAAGGATAACTTGCCCTAGAGAAAATGAAATTGTCTAATCTTCCTTCTCCAGTAGCAGTGAGATTGATTGATTCAATCCTGAATAAGCTGTGAGGGAAGCTTTAAGAAGTGTGAATTCCACCAGTGCTCCCTTGTCAATACTGTCAACATGTAGACCTTCTAGAGAAAACATTGTCGGGATGAAGTCTATGTAATTATATATAAAAAAAAGAACAAACTGTGGAAACAGTGCAAGGATGTTCCAAGTTTCGTCAACGTTTGTCAACTCTGTAAGTAGGAATCTTGCTGCGGAACTGGAAAGGTCGTGGTTCATCGCCATGTAGAGCTCCAGCAGCTCCTGATTATTGCATTTGAGAATGAGCTAATGAGAAATGTTTTGCTGGATTCTGTCAAAGCACTGATGCATCTTCTATGGTAAAATGGTCTACAGAGAGACGATCTTGTACACTCCTGTAAAATGTTACAACTGACAGCAGATACAAAGATCAATAGCTTAACACTTGATAAAAAAGGCTGTCAAGTAAGAAATGGAGTGTCTTCCTTTCTCTCCTTCTTCTTGTTTTTAATGCTCCTTCTAAAGGAAAGCTTGGAAAAAGGATAAGTAGTTCTGCATTTTTCAGGAAGAGAAGGTAATAAAATAACTATAGGGCCATGATAAGATGGCAAGTACTGTAGTGAAGAAAATACCAGAAAATACCAGTGTAAAATACCAGAAAATACCAGTGTAACACAAGTCAGGCCACTCGCACTGTCTCCTTGTGCCAGTTCAGCGTAGAACTTGAAAACTCTTTAACTGAGTATTTTTGTTGTTGAGGAGAGGCTCGGTTGGCCAATTCATATTGTACTGACCCTTCTTGTGCTAAGAGTAGCCTCAGATTGAGGAGTCATTACTCATTTAATTTGAAGCTTTGCATGTATGCATGTATTTTTTTCCTGTGTTATCTGTCAGCTAAAAATACC
>JAUMJL010000931.1:0-18176 GCA_033558185.1 Dromococcyx pavoninus
CTCCCCGCCCCGTCCCACTGCGCATGCGCGATTCCCCAAGCAATCCCCGTCTCTCCCAGTGCGCATGCGCGTCTCCTTCCCCGCCGCCAGCCCCAGTGCGCACGCGCCGCCCTCCCCGCGTCGTCACTCGGGGCCGCGCGTGCGCGCCTGGCGGGGGGCGCGGTGCGCGCAGGGAGCGCCCGCGACAATCGTTCCCCGCCCTCAGGTGAGCGGGGCCGCGGCGGGGAGCGCCGGGGCGCTTGGCAGGTGCTTTCCCCCCTTCTTCTCCCCCGGTGTGAGGCGCGGGAGGACGGCGCGGCCCCTCCCCTCCCGAGGGCTGTGAGTCCCGGTTGGCGGTGCCTTTCGTTTCAGCCACGGGGCCGTTGCCTCCGTGTCGGGGCCTTCACCTCCGTTTCGGAGCCTTCACCTCAGCTCCGGAGCCGTCTCCTCAGCATAAGACCTTCACCTCAGTTGCGGTGCTTTTACTTCTGTTGTAGGTCCGTCGCCTCATTTTTTGGCACCTTTGACTGAGTTTTGGGGCCCTCGCCTCAGTTTCAGGGCCATCACCTTATTTAGGGTGCCTTTACCGCACCACCTGTGGTGTCCCGGGAGGTGGCCGGGCTCTGTCTGCTCCAAAAGGCTCCCTGGCTGTGCATTATCCCATTTTATTCTGTCTTACACAGTGCACATCGCAGCACGGCAGCCCTGGTGTGTGCTGGATTTCCACTTGGAAAGCAAATTCTCTTCTTCCTTCTGCAGATCCACAGAGCGCTGCGAAATGTCAGGGTTTCTTGAGAGCCTGAGGTGTTCGGAATGCGTGGACTGGGGAGAGAAACGGAACACAATCGCTTCTGTGGCTGCAGGAGTGCTGGTACGTGCGGCTCTCTGACCCTACTCTCAATTAGCTAGAAATTGTTAGCCCTTTGGAAGTAAAAAGAAGAACAGGGATGTGTTGTCCTTGTCTGTAGCAGTAGAGTTAGGGATAAATCTGTTCTGGGTCCGCAGCTTCTGCCAATGCAATAACTGTCAGAGTTTAACCTTGTTCCCAAGTTGATAGCAAAACCAATTCTGCTATTGGTTGCCTCTGGATTGGAGACTCTAAGAATGATCTTAATGTTATTTTTTCCTAGAGCAATCTTACCTTGCAAAAAGGCTATTTCTGTATTTTAAGCTATCATGCTCTTTTTTTTTTAAGTTTTTTACAGGTTGGTGGATAATCATAGATGCAGCTGTAAAATACCCTAGTATGGAAGATTTTAACCATTCATACCATGCCTGCGGGGTTATAGCCACTGTTGCATTCCTAATGTAAGTGGAGTTTCTTGGTCAGAGCTATGCACTCCTAGAACTTAACTTGTGCAATTAACAAAACACATGGTCCTTAAATGGGGGGGAAAAAAATTAAGTTACTATCTGAGTATCTCTAACATCTGTCTTATATTTGTTGATGTTTACAATAGGAACCATTTTTTTAAGAATTAAGTGTCTTATAGAGGTCCAAATGTTATTGGTCTTTTGGGAGATGCTTTTTAATTCTTAGTCTTGTCTCCTTTTTAAAAAATAAATACAAAATATGCCAGAAATACAACATCACCCTTTTTATATAGGTTTCTAAGAAGTTTCTCCTATTGTTTTATAAACATTTACTTGTTGTTTTACCTGCGATTACCCCATTTCATCCTGTTTTGCCGGTACAGGATCAACGCGGTGTCTAATGGACAAGTGCGGGGTGACAGTTACAGTGAAGGCTGTTTGGGACAAACAGGTACAGTGGCCTAGACTGTTCTTTAGTGACAGATCTGTGAAACCAGTAAGTCTTGGAGTCATAGAATCGTTTGGGTTGAAAAGGGCCTTAAATCCCATCCAGTTCCAACTCCTTGCCATGAGCAGGGACACCTCCCACTGGATCGGGGGCTCAAAGTCCCATCCAACCTGGCCTTGAACGCCTCCAGGGATGGGGCAGCCACCACTGCTCTGGGCAACCTGGGCCAGGGCCTCCCCACCCTCACAGGAAAACATCTTTTCCTAAGATCTCATCTCAGTCTCCCCTTTTTCAGCTTGAAACTGTTTCCCCTTGTCCTATCCCTGCACTCCCTGATCAAGAGCCCCTCCCCAGCTTCCCTGTAGGCAGGGTGGTAAGAGCTGTTCCAGAACACAGGATGTCACAGAAGATGTTCTTGAGACAAAAGCATGCAGAAAGTCACAAGTGTCTGTCCTCAGACAGAGGCACAAACCACCCTTGCGTCTTTTTCAAGGTGCTCGGATTTGGCTGTTCATTGGTTTTATGATGGCTTTTGGATCTTTGATTGCTTCCATGTGGATCCTTTTTGGAGGCTATGTTGTTAAAGGTAAGAGTTTGAAGTATTTTAAATGGCTGTTAGGTTTTAAAGCTTATTTCTAGACATTTTCTAGGCAAGCCCAGGTTTAATGTTTTGGCTGCTGCTTGTACCTGGAAATGAAGTGAATTCCACACCAGTCAGGGCAAACTGGTGGTTCTGTTTAATTTACACCTTTGTCAGTTTTGGCCTCACTCAGTTTGTAGGGAATTTGCTACCTTAGTTACATCATAGTGATGCTAACGTGGACTCCCATCTTGTATACTTACACACACACATGCACTCCAAACAGGATGTGCGATCCCATGTGATAATTACAGCCTTTGAGATGCATATTTTGGGTTAGAGAACAGGAAAGGCTGCTTTTACTTGGAAAGTCAAATGATTTTGAGGTAAACTATTGCTGTGCTTGTCTTGAGTGTCACATGGCTGAGCCACATTGCAGGGGAGTGCCTTGCTAGAGAGCAAAAGGGTCTGTGTGCTGTGCAGCGCTGTCTTCATGCCTCACAAGAATAGCCTGGCCAAGGCAGATCTGTGGTGTAGCAGCAACACCACTGGAGTTTGCAGTCACTTCACCCCTGTATCCACTCAGGAATCCTGCACCATAATGGGCTCCTCTGTCACACTGCTCCTTACCGCTGCTTCCCAGCACACAGACTCCAAATGTTTGTATTGAAATGAAACTGGTTATCTTTGCTAACATCGTGCAATTTAGTGTTTCTGAAATGTTGGAGATGGATTATTCTTGAAAATTACTTCCAAAAAATTGATAAGAGATGTTTTTCTTTTGTTAGAAAAAACAGTTGTATACCCAGGAATAGCTGTGTTTTTCCAGAATGCGTTCATCTTTTTTGGGTAAGACTATTTTCCTTTGTTCATTTCTTGTCTGTTTTGGTTTTAATGATAAAACCTAAAGCTTGCTGTAACCTGCGTTTCCTTAAGCCCTGTTTTCTAACTAGACATAGCTGAATGAATGCTGGTACAGGCAGATAATATCTGGAATCTGTGTGGATGGGTTTAGTTGCAGGACCAGGGACTTGGATCTATGACCATTACAGCTTGCTCCCTGGAATGATGTATTTAAAATACTTGGCATTTGATATGCTCCGTGATGTACTCAGGTCCCTTTATTCTGTTTTAAACAGAGGACTGGTGTTCAAATTTGGTCGCACGGAGGATTTGTGGCAATGAACACACCTGTGGAAGTGCATTGGCCATGCTCATTTTTTATCTGCACACCCCCAAAGTTTTGTAAAACCATTTTGTAAACAGTGACTTCAATTGTGTCTAAAGATGAACCAAGGAAAACTTGAATCATGGCACTAACAATTCCGGTTCTGTTGGGTTTCATTTTTTTACTCTTGTATGTCGATTTAAATATTGTCATGGTTTTGACAAATATAAAATTGCTACCAGTAACCATGAAGTCACTTTTGTGATAACGATGTTTGCTACAAGTAAATGGCATAGTGGAAAATGGATGTATTCACCCTGCTGTTTCTATGATGTTATTTACAAGCCAAGACTTACTAAAAATGCTTTAAACCAACTTTTTAACATATATTTATTAAATATTTCGTATGTCTGGACAATGTAACCATTTCTTCAATTTCAAAACTTAACTGGTGTGTGGCTTTTCTTGCACAATATAGAACAACACTGCTTTGGGATTCTCCCTCCCTCCCTGAATATTTAGTTTATCCTATGACAATAATGATGAAATCTGGCAAGTAACAGATATTCTTGCTGGGGATGACACTGTAGAGGCACAAGTACAGATTGTGTCGTGGCTCTAGAAGGAAGTTGCTTATCCCCAAAGCTTGCTGCCAACTATTTTCTAATCACTGTAAGAGGAAGAAGAATTTTATCTGGCAAAGAGCCCTGCTCCAACCAGGGGCAGCAGCTGCTGGGGAGGATTTGGAACCCGTCTTTGCCCCTTCAGTGCATTCACTGGTTACTCAGGAAATCCGGGATAAAGAAATGTGGGGAAAGGGAGGGAATAAAATAGTATTCTAACAGGAGTGATTTAAGGAAAACGGCCGTCTGCGTGGCAGAAGTTGTGTTTGGTTGGTTGCTGGCAAGTTAAGAACCTGAGCTGAGCCTGGTTGATGCTCAGCACGTTAACTGTGAGGTGATGCGACTCTCGGTGTGCAGCCAAGCTGAGTGTCACCAGCAGAAGCTACAGGCAGCTGATAAACTCAGCAGATTTCCAGCTGCTTTGTGACCTGGAAATAAAAATTGGCCCTTGCCAGTCATCTTTTATTGCTCAAGACCTCTGTCATCATGCTTTAACTGTAGTGATCTGCTTCGCTTAATCCCTAATGAGTGAACTGAGGTCAGCATTGCTGTAGTGAGCATGAGAGAATTCACACCTTGTCTTCAGTATTGCATTTTTCCTCATTCCTTCATTTTTAAGCAAGTGTGCTGAATAAATAAAAACAATCGCATTTTGACTTTTTATTATGTAAGCATTTTTGAAAGAGTTTTTCTGTGTCGACTGCTTTGATGCAGAAACACTGAGGATCACAATCCACTTGAAAACAAGGGTTCTCTTGTACGGAATCCTCTGCCATGGCTGGTGCAGCAAAGCCCCTGCTTCTTTCAAAGTAAACCAGCTCAACGTAGACTCTAGAAACTGGGTCTTAACCTCATTACCAGGCAGTGCCAAGGACTATTCCCAAGTCTTTCCAGCCATCTGCACCCATGGGGCAGCCGGAGCCTTTGGGCAGCTGAGCTGTGTGAGATTTGCTGCCAGACAAATACAAGTGATACCTCTGGCTTTAGGGGCACCTTCTGCAAGCAGAACAATTGAACATCTTGCCTTTTGAACTTCCCAATAGCCAGCCCAAGCCCAAGAATTATAGATTGTTCATTAAGCAGTCAGATAACACAAAGATTTCAGTCTGGTAAAATGCAGAGTTCTGGCCCGTATCCAGCTCACTCATCAAATCCTTGTTTAACAAGGCCTTCAACAGAATTAATTTAGCTTAAAAACAAGTAATTTAATGCCTCGCTAGATAAAAATGAGTATGTATTCCTTGAAAAATTACACTTTAAAATCCATATTTTGGCTTCTAGACTTGGCAGTTAAAACTTTAAGCTTGGGAGCTTAAAGTTCCCAAGCACTTTGATTGATCACCCATTATAGCAATGAATGCAGCCAATGTACATATCCTAGAAAAAAAATATTTAGGCCAAGACCAACAGAGCTGAAAAGCAAAATGCGCTGTAAGTTTGCATCTGTCAATTTACACCCCGTGTCTTTCAAGAATAACCAGACTAGTTCATCACTAATCTTTTGTGTGTCCGTTGAGATGGCTTTTTTGAGCCTAAAAATTGATATGTAAGCACTCTCTCAACCCATCACAATGATTCTTTTTCTCTAGTGACAGATAGGAAAATCTTATCTTGGTCAAATCCATCATCTGGGCTCCTCCATTCAAAATCCGACAGCCAAATGGGGAAACTGTGAAGACAAACATTCTTGTATCAGAACACTTCATGCATCAAATCAGCATATAAAAAGGCAATGGAAAACCTTACTAGAAGCTTATTTTCATCCATTTCTAAAGGTTCCCACGGCCTGTGTTTGTGCACCAGGCTGAAGAGCCCCTCTGCACCCAGAAAGGCCAGGAGACTCCATCTGTTTTCATAAAAAACACCTTCCATTTCACTCATTGACTTCTAAACCCTCGCTTAGATGTTGCTCAGCTCTCCTTGGAGTCCCAGGGGATGTCAGAACACCTGGGATGATGTGTTCCAACACACAAGCTCATTTCAGATTCAGCTTCTGACAAACCCAGCTGAAGGCTAAAGAAAGGCATTTATAACGTTCAGGCTCTGAACCAGCTGTGAGAACGGTTCATCCATGTCACACAGGGCATTCAAAATGTACTGTGAAATGGAATTATCCCTCCCCTTTTTGAATTCAAATGCCTGGAGTTCTTCAGCAAGGCTGACAAGGTGCTGGATACACTCCCACACAGTAAATTTTACATGGAAACTTACCTCCCAATAAAATTGATCGTCGAAGTACTTTGACACAGGGATGGTCTTAAAGACTTTGAGGTTTAAGATTAAACCTATTTGTAAAAACAGATATATCTGATATAAATATATACATCAGGGAAAGGGGAAAACTGTGCCTAACTGGAGGTTTCTTAGTAAGCCATATCCAAATGCAAGAGAGATGAAAAGACAAATTCAGAACTAAATGCTCCAGCAGAGCCCCTTGGCTCAAGCCGACCTTAAATACAAAGAGAGAAGCATGCCAGGATTGAGGCTTGTGTTATTAAAAATTAATTACTCCAGGTATAACCCCGTTAAAGAGCCTGCCAGATTCTAACTACACATCAAAAATCATTAATGTCTTGCATGAAGAATGCCTGTGCATTTAAAGCAATCAGGCTCATGAGCACTGGCAGCTTGGGATTTCAGGTGGAAACATCTAGATTAGTTAAATGCTAAATGTTTGCTTTTTTTAACTGAATGTTTTTTAAAAATCTGCTTTATTAGCTCTACTTCTTAATTACACTTTGAGTAATGCAAAGGTTTCAGATTGATTAAAGTGCAAAAAAATCAGTATATTTTACAGCAATTTTCATCTGCCACTTCTCTTTTATTGAAGACAACACCTACAGCAAAACTGCAGCTGCCACAGAACAGAGCATCACATGGGAAACACATGAGCCCCAGCAACCCAAGTGATCAAAGGCCAAGGCTTGGCTTATGCAAGCGAGCTATTGTTGTTACTGAAACCAAGCAGATTTATATCAATTGGCCTGAAAAGTGACAAGCTCTAGATAGCAATTTCTGTCACTAAAACAATACCCAAAAGTATTTTCATCCTCACACATCTCGTCTGAAATGTGAAGGCAGCTGTTAAGCATCTGTTAAATAAACCCCACCAACAAAAGAATGGTGCCAGTAGGTTATTTATGTTGAACACGTCTCTTCTTCAAAAGACTGAGTTCCTGGTTTTCATGTTTCCCATGGCAGCTTCTACAAACAATTTACCTGTAGGAACCCAATTCAGAGCCCCAGTTCCACGGCCTCTGGCTGCAGAGGCTGCACTCACACGATCGCAGCTGCAGTGAGATGGTGAACCCCTCGCCCCGAGGCAACGAGGAAGATATTCATGAAACACTGACCTGTAATAAAACCTGTTATCAAGGCAACACTGATGGTCAGGCAGTAGGCACCGATGAGAATCATCACCAAATAACCCAGGCTGAAAAGCAAAACAAATAAATAAAACAAAACCATCCTTGACAGTTGCTGAATTTAGCATTGAGACTGAATGCATCTGTATCTGCACTGCATTTTACATCAAAGCCTCTCACAAAAATTCTGTTATTCACAAATCTATCCGTAGCTGCAGTTGGATGTTTTAAGAGATCCTATCAAAAGCCTAATGCAGACTTAAGATGATATATTTTGCCCTTAGAAACGATCATGGTGCTACTAAAACTCCACTATATTTGTTTCAATAAGAATACAACGAGAAGCGTGAGGGCGTTACACACTGCACTGATTCATTCCTGAGTTGAGAAAATCAGCCAACTTCTTGTATGACACGTGAGCTTGATTTGCAAAAATGAGATGCCAGTGCCAGATCAAAACAACCTACAGAGAATATCCTTAACTTTCAACTTTCCTTAACCTTCAACTTTCACAGGCTTTTTCCCCAAGTGTATTTTCCAGCTCAGTGTCCGGACTGGCTTCAGACCAAGCTGGCATTCCTGCCCTGACTCAGAATTAAAGCCTCATTTGAACCAAAATGTTGATTTCTGCCCTCCTGTTTCAGCACACAGAGCTCCCCAAAACAAATCACAAAAGCCAATATGGCTCTTGGAAGGATGCACATCCCCAGCCTTCATTGCTTCTGTCTGCTGTATTTCATTCCAAATAAAAAGGGAGACAATACAGGACCAAACAGTAATATTAAAGTGTTGATCCAAAGTCTGAAAGTCTTTTGTACTTTCTTGGACTTCAGTGATTATCTAATATTATCTGGCATAAAATGATTTATCTGTGAGGACATTCAGGCTTTTTGTTTGTATGAGAGCTCTTCTCAAGGCACACTACAATAACAATTAGCTACGCTTATTACTTAATAGCAAGAATTTATATACCTTGATAAATCAGCCCAGTCTTGTATTACGAAGAGAATCACCTGGGCAAGAGCTCCAAGAACACCAGGCAAACCAAAAGTGAAATGAACTCCAGAGGAATCATGCATCTTTAGAGCAGGATTCAAGCATCTCTGAAAAGAAGAAAAGCTTTAAGTGATATACTGAAACACAAGGTGGTAATGGCACATCAGTGTCAATCACAGACCTCAGAAATTAACTTTGGTCTTGTGAGTTGCAATTCTGTGCTCTGCTCACAAGATTTCAGGTTTCCCAGCTTTAATCTCTTTGGAAGAGGGGGTTCCCTTGAGGTATCCTACATTGATAGGAGAAGGGCAACGAGACTGGTGAAGGGACTGGAGAACAAGTCCTACAAGGAGCAGCTGAGGGAACTGAGGTTGTTTAGCCTAGAGAAGAGGAGGCTGAGGAGAGACCTCATCACTGTCTGCAACTGCCTGAAAGGAGGTTGTGGTGAGGTGGGTGTTTGTCTCTTCTCGCAAATGACAAGTGATAGGACAAGAGGAAATTGCCACAAGTTGCACCAGGGCAGGTTTAGACTGGATATTAGGAAAAACTTCTTCACTGAAAGGGTGGTCAGGCTCCGGCACAGCTGCCCAAGGAGGTGGTTGAGTCTCCATCCCTGGAGGTGTTTAAAAGACGGCTTGATGAGCTTCTTAGGGACATGGTTTAGTAGTGGACAGGTGTGGTTGGACTTGATGAGCTGAAAGGCCTTTTCCAACCAGATGATTCTATGACTGGAAAAGAAGTTTATACAGCTTATACAAAAACAGCTTCAGGTTTTCAGTACTACCTGTAAACAGTAAGATCCTAATATGGTGATCACGCTGGCGAGCAGACCCAAGATCATTGCAATCCAAGGGTACCTGATGCTGTGTGCTGCGTAACCAACTGCGACCCCACCAGCTATCACTGCACTGTGGATGTCAGTCTGCAAAACAAAACACCACCACAGGGCATGAAAACTCAGGCATTGCTCACAGCAGCTCAGTATCATAAACTGCTATTCTTTAGGGTGAATTTGGGTCTCTGTATACTGTAAATTGCTATCTGAGAACATGATTTCTAAGTACATCTTCATTTCTCCTTGGGAGGCTGATGATCGCTGTCAGGCTGAGAACCTGGACTTGTTTTTATTTAATAGCTCTTCTCCTTTCAGTGTTTTACTGAGAGTAACAGAAAAATACCTTGTCCAAAGAGTGATTTTCCCTTGTGTCTTACCATTCTCAGTTTTCCATCTTTGGTAGTCAGAACAGACAACACAAAGGCAGTAACAGCACTTGCTGCAAGGGCAAAGTAGGTGTTGTAGATTGCTTTTTTATTGTCTTCTGCAAATAGTACAGAGTTGAAGCTTGGCCAGAACACCCAGAGAAAGAGAGTACCTTGGAGACAAAAACAAGCAACTGTCATTACTTGCTCTGAAACACACCTTCTCCATCACCAACACAGCTTCTGGAAGGCTCCAGCCCACATTTTGCATTCACTGTAATTCTCAGATTATAAACCTTCACCATGCAGATGGCCCTGAGAGCTTCCAGCTGTACCAACACCGTCCCAGAAACACTGTAATGTCACACAGCCAAAGAACGGCTCTGCCAGCATCAGGCTGTCCTGCGCAGAGCTGGAGGTGGGATCCTCTTCTCTAGAACATGTTTAACATCAGTTTTTCCTGCCTATTGTCCCCTTAAATGCAGGTTCAGATACAAGTGGGAACAGTTTTGCTGTTGATTTCCAAACAATCAACATCCTGCCTGTTCTGCACAAGCACCAGGGACTTGCTCCAGCATTCCTGGCCAAAATTTCTGCTCTTCTTCATGAAACTGTGGAATAGCTGTTCAAAACCAGCTGCAGGAGAGAATGAAAGCAAGCCAAGGAGGACAATAAACAGCTCATGTAGTACAAATGACTGTAAATATACCCAAAGTGCACTTTGGAATGTCAGTACAACTGGTATTGGTTGTCTCACCTCCTGGTAGACTTTGAAGAGGTAAACAGGATGAACTGGATCATAAGAACAGAATCCTCTCTTCCTCTACTAGGATTACTGCAGAGGACCAGTAGCTTGAGCTGAGGTGACCACGCTTCACTAACTCAGCTATACACAGCTTCACTTTCTTGTCATGTGTCAGGGAATTACCTGCCCAACTGCTCCTTAGTTTATAGATCCAAAAGAACAACTTGCTTTCCTCCTGAAAGATCACTGCAGTGTCACACTTTCATGACCACGTAGGCTTTGCTAACAAAATGAATGAAAACAGGTTCTCCAGGCCCTAATTGTCAGCATTTAGGAATCTCATCCTCTATAAAACAAGTTCACTGCTTGGCAGGACACCTCGTTTCCTATGCGTGTATGGATTCACATGCATAGATCTAATTCCAGCCAGCAGAGGGAAGCAGGAGGCCTCGCGCCGAGTTGGACCACGGCAATCCATGCCTCCGCTCTGTGGGTTGCCAGTAGGATGCCAATGGAATCATGGAATGGTTTGGGTTGGAAGGCACCCTAAAGATCATTCAGTTCCAGCCCCCTGCCATGCGCAGGGACATCTTCCACTGGATAATACAATACAAACAAGCAACAGTTTATTCTGCCTTGCCCAGTCATTATTTTTTGCTGTCCAGTTAACTTCCATAGCTAATGTTCCATTCTCCAGACCCTTGTGCCATTCACTTCCCAGTAAAATCTGAAATGTTCTTGTTCGAGTCAATTAAAAAGTGGTGCAGGCGTTGTCACTGCAAAGCACAAAGGCTAAACCCAGTTTCCACCAACTCCAGCAGCTACTGCCTTTGTACAAGTTTATCTTGGCTCCTTGAAATCTGTTTTCCATTACTAATTTTCACTCTGTCAGTGCACCACGGCAGTGATAACCCTGCCTCTCAGACAGAAAAGGCCACTTTGTTAAAGAAAACCTATGGTAGCAGTGAGGACTGGTGGAATGATCCGTACTATGGCACTCTTAGTCCCATTGATTAGGGAGTTGGTCAGTCATTAAAAAAATAAGGCCAGTGCCACCAAAGCATTCTGATGAGAACCTGCTCAGCTATGGAAACAGAAGTCACACTGTGAGTCCAAATATGGGTGAAGACCTCAGCACCCCTCACACCACCCTCAGGCCATGAAGGAGGCCATGAAAACAAATGATGAAGAATTTGCCTGCTCAGTTGGTTCCTTTCTACCCAGCCTTCCATAGGAAGCTTTCAAGCCAAGGCAACATAACTACAGCAAAGAGCAAGCACTTGGTTGTACAAAGCTGCACTAAAACAATAATGAAGGCTTAACAGTGTTGTGATGAGTTAAAATACTGACCTCTTGAATTCTCCAGCAAAGCAGAAACTCCAAGGGACTCCAAAGAGCAGCAGTTAAGTTTCTCTTTCCCTAAACTGCAACGTCTGACTGAGAATTCAACTCTGTTGGCCTTGGCAGAAGGATCTTAGCTTGGCTCATGGGAGTTACATAGCAGAAGTCAGGATAATAACGAAACCAAAGTGGTTCTTTAAGAAAAAGAATGGAACTCCCATACATTCAGCCTGTCATCCCTCAGATAGTTTCTAATGTGCCTGTCTGTATCACATTCCCCATCCTTCATCAGGCTTTATCTTTTCATTTACATGACTAGGCAGGGACCGCCTTTTTATATCTCTGTACGGCACCTTGCAAAACAAAACCAAGCTGTGGACCCAGCAGGGAACTGTGAGCTCTACCAAAATACAAGTAATGACCTCAATTTTGGTGCACAGGTCCCTTACCAGTGTGTCTATACATGCCCAAAGGAGACAACACAGCTAGGAAAGGGAATGGTTAACCTGGCATAGCCTTTATGCTGAGACTGACAAAAGCAAACTAAGCCACAACCGCTGCAGGATTGGCTTTTATGCCTGGTAGGAAACATGCTGAGACTCACCAGCTCATCATCAGAACCCACAAACCACAGCAGCAGCAGTTTTCTGTGCTTGGCTGTGTTCAGACCGGCGATGCAAAAGCTCCAGAGTGCCATGGGCAGCCCCCAGAAACATTCCTTATGCTGTCACCACAATCCCTTCTCCCATCTGAGATGTTAAAGCAAAAGCCTTACCCAGCATCGACAACAAATCTGACCTCGGGGTACTCGCTTTCTTCTCAGACCTTGGTGATGGCTCAGAGAAGCGTGAGGCGACTGCCAGCCCAAAGTAGGCTCCGAAGAGGTGAACATGCATCATGCTGATGTTGTGTGGAACCTGTGTCAATAGAATAACCAGATCTGTGCTTTGTGACATCCCACGCGAAGCCTTTGGTGCAGTTCCTGATGCAGTTGCTCATGCAACCTTCCTATAAGCAATTTATTGTCACAGTCCACCAATTTATGCATGAGCTATTAATGCAAGATCAACTAATCTGAGTCCAATGTGTCTCATGAACACACATTTCCTACACAGAGAGTCTGAGGTGTGTTTACATGATACATTAAAGCAGGCAGACTTGGCTGGTGAACCACTCAAACTGGAGATCTCCCAGACTCAACTGGCACAGTGAGGGGGTTAAGTTTAAAGGCAATCAGTGCCCTGGTGTAGGGGAAAGCTTTCATTGGTGTGTAGGGGATGATCAGGGCATGGGCAACGCCAAATGCGCCTCATCCCAGTCCATCAGACCAACACACCCTTTAAGGCCAAGAACACAGAGACAGCCAGTTACACAGACAGAGAGTGTGCAGGGAGTGGAGTTCAGTGTCCTTAAGTACAGTCCCAAAGCCAAGCTTCATCTCTTTAATGAAAAAATAGTCACGATCTAACTGAGAAGAGATAAACCTCACTGATGTTCCTGTCAGCAGAGCATTAACAAACCACCAAAAGGAAACATTCCCCTGTCCCAGAGAAATATTCCCCCTTGTGCCTGGAAATCATGCTACTGTACCATCAGGAATTTGTTGTTGAGCCACCTGCTCGTATGGAAAACTATTATCTCCACAACTGTCATCAGGATTAACTGCACAGGATTAGCCTTCCCCAGAACAGCTCCAGTGGAGATGACCACGGCAGTCATACTCACAACAGCCTTTGTGATTCTGCAATAAAAGAAAGGAAAGAAAAAGAATTCGATATCAGGACCCCACCAGAGCCAAGAAAGAAAGGATGAGAGAGTAAAACATAGTTAAACCCCCCCAAACCTTCTAAAATGTCTGCAAATATGACTGTGCTAATGTGCAAACAGGTCCATATAACAAGGCATTATCCTCCACAAAGAGCAAGCAGCAGTTCTAGATTATTCCAGTTCTAATTACCTTTCCAGAGCACCTTCCTCTGCCCTTTGAAGAAGGAAAGCTAGTAAACCTTCTGTCAACACGGAGCACTGGACACCAAGAGCAATGATCAGGAGGTTGAATCCAGTGCTGCTAAAGCCATATCTTTTCAGAAACGTCAGGAAAAAGCCAAATCCAATAATCACCATGTGGTTGACGTCTTGAAAAACTGCATGACAGAAAAGACCAAGAGAGCAGGGAATTTATTCATGCAGACTGGATTTCTGGTTAAAAAAAATACAGCTATAAAAGATCACAATTAACTAAGAATCCTTTGGATAAAAATCCAGGTGCCATTATTATTTAGTACTAGAATTCCAGGGCTCGCTTTCTAATCCAAAAGTAATCAGAAAAACAACACCCTTGACCCTGAATTTAATTTTACAAAGGGATCAGAATGGAAGCCATAGAGTGGGGGTTGAAGGGTCAAAAAGCAGGGCAGAAATGAAGTCTGTTTAGCAATGACATTTGGACATTCATTTTTCTTGAAGGGAATTTAAAGAGCTCAAGTTGGTCTTTTCAGGAAGAGTCGCTATGAATTAGTGCCGGTTCATCCTTGAGGCATTAGGGGAGAAATGAGTTGCAAAGAGAAACCTGTATGATGTTCTCATCACGGGTAGAAGGAGCAGAAACAGCAGCAGCAGGAGTTTAATACAGTTACCAGCACCGTTGCCTGACAGAGGCTGCCCAAGATACAACCTCCTGGATGGGTAGGCCTGAATGCATCCCCCACGTCCATTCTTGTGGTGGTGGTGGCCTCCACATACAGCAAAATATCAAACTGCTACTAAGCTCAAGCTATGAAACAGGGAGTCATGAGGATTAATCAACTCCTTTTTGCCTGACACTATGGCCACAGCAGAATCTGCTCACATATTCCTTTGATCCATGTATAGCACCCATTGCCAGAATATATTTTAACCCTTAATTCCACTGGATTAATTTCATCTATTTACATCGAGCACCGTTCTGAATTCTTACTTTTAAGCCCACACCACATTCACACGTCAAGACCTCACAGGGGTTGACCCTTAACTCAAGAGCAGTGCCTGCCTCCGGAGTTTGGTAAAGTTGTAAGAGCCAAGATTACCACAAACAAGCAGCAGAAAACAGACCAGAAATGCAATTAAGCATCACTTACATCTTTCTTCACTGTCTTTGCTTTGATATAAATAATACACACCGTACATGGCGAGGTGGGGTACTTAAAAGGCAGCAAAACCATCTTAATTCTCACTAACAAATACACAAAATCGCTGAATCCCAACTCGATTGCGCTGCAAAATAAAAGCAGACATTGACCCCTTTTCCCACAGTTGCCAATCTCACCTGGGTAGGAGATGCTTGATATTAATGTGTCATCATCTGAGTACAAAAAATAAAAGACGACGATGAAAACAGCTTCCAGAAGAAGGAGCAGCCACGGCACGCGGTGTCGGAAGTTGCGGTAATTGGAGGACATCGTGCACTACCTCAAACTCAAACACGTTAATATTTTTTTCTATAAAAATGTTCCAGAAACCTCAACCCAATAGAAAAGGAGGTGTGGGGGAGCAGGAATAAAAACTCAGAGAGATAAAAAGCCCAAGAGGCGTTAGCAAGGAACAGTTCCTTATCTGCAGCACGTCAGGAGGCCCAGCTTACCACAACGGACATGGACTTGAACTCAAGGAGTGCTCACGAACATAGACATGAGCTGTCAGCTCTGTTAATGCTCCCATACAGCTCCTTTCAGCACTCCAGCACTGTGGGGCCTTACACACCAGCTAAAGGGCAAGCAAAGAGGAATGTAGACTCCTAAGGTGGTGAAACACTGGCACAGGTTGCTCAGGGAGGCAGTGGAGCCCCATCCCTGTAAACATTCAAGGTCAGGTTGGATGGGGCTTTGAGCAACCAAATCTAGTTAAAGATGTCCCTGCTTCTGCAGGGGAGCTGGATGGGATGACCTGTAAAGGTGCCTTCCAACCCCAGCATTCTATGATTCTATGACCTACACCCTCCTGATTCTTTAATTCAAACCTAACCTTCATCGAGACACCCATATGAATTACCATATTGGGGCTACAAGGTACCCATAGCATGATGGCTTTTAGCCTTTTGATAAGGTACAGACTTCTATTTGCTGTAGATGTTGGTTGTTTACACCAGGAGCCCCTAGAGTGAGCATTTGGGGCACAGGAGCAGGGCTGGGGGGGAAGCTCACTATGTTCAGTATATCCCTAGGCACAGACATTAGAATTTCTTAGATAATTTGGTTGTTCAAGACAACTGATGAGCCCATAATATGGATTCCCCCTCTCAGTATTTACCATGCTTTTGACAAACTGAATGCTTCTCCTTTCAGGCAGTCCAGAAGATGAAAGTACTGTAATTATGCCTCAGACTTTCTGCTTTGAGGCCCTTTCAAAGCAAGTGCTGTGCTTGCATGCATAGGAATGTGTAGAAAGCCACCTACTGGTGACAGGAACATGGACCACAGAAACATATACGCAGAAGAATTCCAGTTCACTTTTATCTTTGGACATTCCTGCAGCAAAGCCAGGCTGTCTGGTGCAACAGCAGTTTTTAAGCCATCTGTGAAAGGTTTGTCTTTGTGGTGATAATTTTCACCTTCCTCACATCCATTATCAAATTCCTTTACCAGCGTTAACTTAGGGCTAACAAAACCATAACTGAAGTATCCTTACCCCTATTTTAGAAACTCCTAAACAACATTCAAAAGACTCTCCCAGATGTGCAGAGGGCTGACCCGACTTCAGAAAAATCCTAATGCAGAAAGATCTGCATTTGGATGGAGAAAGGTCTTCATTCAGCCCCTTTTTATGGAATTCTGTGGTCACGTGGGTAATTCAGATGGAACCAGAATGCCTGGTGAACTTTCCCTAGAAAAGAAAAAGGTAACAGCTGAAACAGCAATTTAGAAATTGATTTAGCTAACTGATGCAATGTCTTTGTGTAGTTTGTATTATAAATGCAATGTATCTAATTAGCTTTCATCTGTTTCCTGCAAGACAATCCCTTAGGACTCATATCCAGGATAAGAACAACCCAGAAATCTTTCCACCATTTTGCCATGGGCAAATGAACACAATTAGCTCTTTTGCCCCTATCAGCACAGGGAAAATACACCAAAGGCTGGGAATTTACCTATGTTCTCTGCTCAGGATGACGTGCCACACTGTGAGCGCTGATGCTTCAATTTGCAGCTTAAACTCCCACCTGAACAGGAAGACTCAATCAGACAGAGGGAAATAGAGAATAACAACCTCAGGGCAACCCTCAGTATGCAGAGAAGGACCAGGTGATCCTGGTGGATGAGAAGCTGGACATGAGCCAGCTGTGGCCCAGGTGGGCAAGGACAACAGCATCCTGGCTTGGATCAGCCATGGAGTGGCCAGCAGGAGCAGGGAAGGGATCGTCCCCCTGCACTCGGTGCTGGTGAAGCCACACCTCAAATCCTGGGTTCAGTTTTGGGCCCCTCGCTACAAGAAAGACCTGAGGGGTACATCCGGAGAAAGGGAACGGAGCTGGGGAAGGGTCTGGAGCCCAGAGGTTCTGGAAGTGGCTGAGGGACCTGGGGCTGTTTAGTCTGGAGAAGAGGAGGCTGAGGGGAGAACTCATTGCTCTCTGCAGCTCCTGAAGGGAGGTTGTGGTGAAGTGGGTGCTGGGCTCTTCTCCCAAGTAACAAGCAATGGGATGAAATGAAACAGCTTGAATTTGCACTAAGGGAGACTTACGTTGGATATTAGTAAAATTTCTTCACGGAAAGGGGTCTCAGCACTGGAACCACTGCCCAGGGCAATGGTGGAATCTCCATCCCTGGAGGGGTTTAACAGGTGTTCAGGGAAGGTTCAATAGTGGAAAGGTATGGGTGGACTTGATCTCAAAGCTCTTTTCCTACCAAACAATTCTATGATCATTACATTAAAATCAGGCTTGGTCTAACAAAGTTAATTACGTTCAACTGCATTTGTTTTTAAAGTAGCAAAGAGAAGACTCGTTGCTCGTACAAGACACTCAGTGGCAATCTCTCTCTTCAGCTTTGCTGAGTGTTTTAACAAAGTGAAGTCTTGCCAACAGGTTCAACCCTTGCTGAAAGGGTTCTCAGCACTGGCAGAGGCTGCGCAGGGCAGTGGTGGGGGCTCCATCCCTCGAGGGGTTTAAAGGACGGGTGGATGAGGAGCTTAGGGATGGTTCAGTGGTGGGCAGGAATGGGTGGGCTCGATCATGGAATCACAGAATCATCTGGTTGGAAAACACCTTTGAGATCACGAGTCCAACCGCAGCTGTCCACCACTGAACCATCCCTGAGCACCTCGTCTGTCCGTCTCTTACACCCCTCCAGGGACACTGACCCCACCACCTCCCCGTACCCCCGCTTGCCCCCACACCACCCACCCCCTATGGCCGCGTGGGGCGGGCCCGGCCGTGACTCGGCAGCC